>JABSTQ010003254.1:0-22300 GCA_013358835.2 Ixodes persulcatus
GGGCCGGGTCAACCAAGTCTCCTCCCTACCGTTCTCATCCTTTCACTGACTATGACTGCAGGACGTGCTCGAGGTTCCCGCTCGTGTCGAAGAAGCGGCGTTTCGAGTTCTAGCTTCACATCGATGTCCGACTCGATGGAGTTCGGAAAGTGGTTCGAAGCGTAGACGGAACAGGCATCAACCCCATAGGAGAGTGTTCAGTCGGGGGTTTGCCGGAAGGACTCTTTCCTTAAAGGGGCAATGCAACAATTTCAACTTCGAAGAATTTTTGCAGTTTTAAATTTTTAAAGAAAGGGTAAAAGCGCAGGCGAGCTGGTGAAGAACTTCCATCGTAAACCGGAGACACGGCAAATAAAAAAACGGACAAAACAACAACAAGTCTCAATTTAAATTTTTAATTTTAAATTAAATTAAAATTTTTACATTGTTTGTCTTACCGAAATGAACGGAGAAACGGCCTTATTCTTTAGAAATATTTCAATTTCATTGCGTAATAGCAAGGAAAAGAATGGGAATATTTCGCTGCTATATTTAATAAATATTGTTTCAAAATGAGTAGATGCGTCAAAAACCTCATATCATCGACAAAGTTGTACTGTATTCAGTTTTAGTGGTGCCATCTGCCCGAGGTGAAGAAAACTCTTTCTTCCTTGAGCGTCACCCCGTTGTGCTACTACGTCAGTCTAACTTCCTAACAAAGGGCAAGCTCTTTGCTCTCTCCCCTTCCCACTACCCCTCTCTATATTGCTCAGACCAACCTTCAAGGTCGCCATGTGAATTGCAAGTGGAGACCGCGTGCGCTAGAGGCCCTGAAAGTGTGCCCAACCGGACACTCCCTATCCTCATTGTGCGTCACTGCGCACATGACTTGGAAGAAGGTGTAAGAGTTGAGGGTGGTTTGGAGGCACCCAATACGTCAATTGTTTGATATTTTCTTTTCTAAAGAACTAACGAAACGCGTGTAGGCAGACATTTTTCAGTTCTTTGATTCAGACGTGACAGGGAACAGCTACCACAATTATTTGACTGAAGCCCAAACATAGTTGCACGGCCCCTTTAATCTTGCCATCTTAGCCTTTGGTCACTTTGCGGTGGCACTCGTCAAACTTACGGTTCCTGCAACGCATTTTCGACCAATCTGTTCGACGTCCTATACCGCGCATGCATCGAAAATGGTCTCAAAGTGGCAACAAATCGCATCGCAGGAGCTGACGTGTCGTGCCCTTGGACGCCACAATCCTTAAGGTTGGTTGTATAAGTTCCGGCAAAAGTTAGGAGCAAACACAAGTGTCGCCATCCTTGTGGTGTCCTAACTGGCTCTTGAAACTTCTGTGGACTGCCAAGCTGCAGAGTGACCTGCGGCAGAACGGGCATCTGTCACATTCACCACCGCCGCCATGCCACTGCCGGGATCGTGGCAGGCAACAGCATTTCACTCGTATGATGTTGTTAGCCAGATATCGAAGGACCACAAATGAGGATGCAGTAAACACGCCTGTCGCACATTTCAGGCACCATAGTGAAGCTTTTTCGGTCTTTTTGCCACGCGGCACTTCCTCGGCTGCGGTCGTACACGCAATCTCTTTTTGTCGATGGCAGACCAATTTGCTGTGTGCGTGAGTGACCCCGACCTGCTGCTGCCTCTGTGCTGCGACTCGGCCCTGCTGGGCAATCACCTGCGGCTTCTTGCCGACCTGCTGCCGACGTTGGGCCTGGCCCTCGTCGGGAGGGTCGCCCGCATGTATGATGCCTCTCGACCCGCTGTCGCACTCGCGGTGCGGCGCGTGCTCGCAGCTTCATCCAAGCAGGGAAGGTGAGGCTCTGTGTCTGGCGGTGCTGCTCCTGTTTCCCGGCACCAGGTGGCAGGGATTGGGGCGCGAACAATAATATCTACTGGCGATTTTCATCGCTTGTTTTCTAGCCTAATTTCAACGACTTCTTCTTTTGAACGCCAGGCGCTGTGAATATCTGATTCGCTTGAGAAAGCTGGCGGGCGAACTTGTTATGGCAGCTTTTTGTTTTAGCTGCTAGGTGCCGTTGATTTTGCAGAAGTAGCCTGTACTCGGCATGACAACTTGACATTTTGTTTTGCAATGGTTGCACGATTATTCCTTTCTACCTTGTGTTTCTTAAAGATGCATAAAAGCTACAAGTACTTTTTGTTGAGTATGTATTAACATTTCTATTGTTTCTTTTTAGAGAAGTGTATATATATGAAGTAGTGTTGGGTGCATATTCGAATTTTCTAATAGCAGTTTCGAATAATATGCTATTTGATATTGGCTTTGGAATGGACTGCAGTATTCATACTTTCCGCGGTGTTGATCACGGCAAGTTAGCCCCTTTGAGTGTGCTTCTCCTTGAGCACTTGTGCACTGCCGGGAAGCAATGCTCACGGGCTTTGTGGGTATTGCTTCCCCGTAGTGCATAGGTGCTCAGTGAGAAGTGCACTCAACGGGGTTAACTCGCCACGACTATGCCACAGTATGTGTTAGCAATGTCGTGACAACCTGTGCTCATCATTCGTGCTTGTTTCGTTTTTTCATCAAACTTGAAGTTTAAAAAAAAATAATTGCACATAGCGAGCAAATTTATAAATTCCCTCGATTGAGATAGCTGCAATATCATTTACGTGCCACGATTCATAAATATAGCTTTATTAAAGAAATTAACTGAGCTCAGAGGTGGACAAGGGGAAGGTTGGGAAGAACCTTCACGAGTTCAGCTGAATGTTTGTTTAAGCGTGATGCACAGTAGTGAACGGCTCGTAGAAACTATTCAATATTCTATTAAAAAATGTTCGGCCAAAACCACTAGTAACACTTGGGCTGTAACACAATGATTTCATACGCCAATTCTGTTTTTGTTGAAGACCTTATTTGTTAAAGGCCACATTCTTTGATTCAGCGCGGTAGTTTCGGGCTGCTGTTTCGATTGAACCAAGTCTTTGCCTATTATCTATGGGCATGCTGACACGGATTGAATCTTATTCGCACGCAGTAGTAACGTCCCACTGACTTGAGGTTTGAAATCCAAATACTCTTTGAGTCATAAAATGTTCGGTACCATATATATTTCCTCGGCACTACTAGCCTGGGGGGATTTGCCTGAAACTCGAAATGTTGGCACGGAAGTTAAAAATAAAAGCCATCGTAAAAGCCCAGGGAGCACCTTTGAGGATCGAACCTAACTTGGAAATGCGTTTTCAAGGCGTTCTACCAAAGTTGATAAGAAAAAATACATTTGGAAGGGCATACTTCCTGCTGTCTTGCCAGGCTCATTTCTTATGTTTGAGGGCCTCGTACCAGACGAAGGGCGATAGCGAGATGGTTGAAATGGGACAGGCAGCTGTTCTCGTAGGTAACGAGGACCTTGAAGTAACGAGACTTCTCGTTTTAGCTGCTGAGGTCCAACTGTAATCGTATCTCTCTACAGATATCCCGGATCTTCGTCATCACTGTCAACGGACTCCCTGGATTTGACACAGTCGGTGAGTTCTTGCCGAGAACCGTTGGCTTTGGCACATGCATTACTGACGGCACTCGTTGCGAGTACAGTTTGAAGTTTGTCAGATGGAGCACCCAGTTCCATAAAAAGAGCAGCAAATAAAGACTGATCTCTCATCCAATGGGAAGAAGGCTGTCCGAAGTTGGGACGCCTTTGACGCTTTCACGTTTAAGGAGCGTCGTGACACATAGCGTGGGCATCTCAGAGAATGTATCAATATGACCTAGGCAAATGATATCTTTGCCACAGAGATGGATCGAGATGTTACCGACGGGTGTTTATTAATCCATCTCTGCGGATATTAAGTGCAACGTGCAACTCCAGACCTAATTGAAATATATTTAGAACCCTAATCTTATCAATGTGGGCGTCGCGCATCGAAGAACCGCGTACGTCATCTGAGATAAGGAATGTCGCATTTTGAAGTTGCATTGAAAGATGCGAGGAATCTGGGTAGCGCAGCACGTGCGGGGCATGTAGCTACAGTCAATGACAGAGTAAGAACAACAAGGCGTGTCGTTCAAACGCCCGTCCTCTGGCACGCGCTCCGTATCTTCCGCCGCTCGAGGTGCACGAGACTTGGAAGCATTGTTGAAGGTAGAAAGCTCGCGGGACAGCCGAAGCTCCTTCCTGCTGTTCCCGTCCAGTCGGAGACTATGTACTCGTAGCATGCTTCTTGCTGCTCGGGCTAAGTAGCAAAAGGTCCGTCGCTACGGCCTCGCTAGGCCAACGAGTGCCCTTCAATCCACGTCATCTTCCAATTGTAAACAAACCGGATGTCTATACCAGCTGCCGTATTTACTCGCATAATGAATGCACCCCCCCACAACGGGTACCAATATTTGGACTTTTTTTTTCCCTCGCATAATGAATGCACCTCTAATTTTCGGCTCCGCGAGTCTCGAATTGCGTCCAACTTAGGTAGCCACCAAGCCAATTTTCTTTTGCTGCCAAGCGGTCAGGTCAAGTCAAGCCAAGCCGCTCTCGTAGTGGCTGCAAGTGCGTAGTTGCGGAAGTGATCAACTGTGAAACCGAGTGGCGCGCACACCTGACGAAGCTTGTGTTAAGGAATTGCCCAGCCCTGGACATTCTTCGCCTATCGGATGCATCAATGTCAACATACACGCCGTCGTCTGTGGCCCGCTTTCAGTGAAATCGTGAAAGTGGTTAGGCCTAAGAACGGTCGCGTCGCTCTCCGTGCTCAGTGAGCTTCGTAGGGCGCTTTTCCTTCGGCAAAAGGCACGCCAAAAGCGCCCTAAAAAGGTTCGCAATTTATAAACCGTGGTTACTGTGGCGCGCCCCTGACCAGCCGTGGGTGTGCCTCCATCAGTGGAGGCGCACCTATGTGTCATATTGGCACCTAATATGACACAAAAATTTTACCCCGCGTAATGAACGCACCCTCCAAATATGTGTCAATTTTTCAGGGAAAAAAGTGTGTTCATTATGCGAGTAAATACAGTATAGCTTTTAGCCTCGGATCGATTTTATTTTTAATATACTCGAAATGTGTTTAGTTTGGCCCACCACACCCTTCGTCGCCGCTGCGTCACTAAGCTCCTACTAATTATCGTCGTTGTCATCTTCCGGTCGTCGGCACGCCTCCGCAGGAGGACGACAGTGTGGCCGAGGAGGACGTGGTCAAGTTCCTATTGTTCGTCCTGCTGACGCTGAACCGGAGGCGAGGTGGGACCAAGAGGTATGCGTCGAAGCTGCTCCGGTGCGACCCCAGCGTCGCCCCGAGCTCGGAGCGTACGACGAAGCGGTCCGGATCCTCCGAGCCGGAGCGCTCCGTCGCCTGCGGCCAGTCGCACTGTGCCCTGGTGGTCCGGGGCAAGGCCTACACGTGGGGCAGGGCCCAGTTCGGAAGGTAACGGTCCAAGTACGAAGCCTAGATCGCGTCTTCGACTATATGGTCGTTCGAGGGACGAGAACGGCGTCTCTTTTCGATGCCCGACCTCCGGCACGCGCTCTCTGCCTTCCATTGGCTTTCGCTGCGCGTGCATCTCCAAAGCTCACGGGATGCCGAAGCGTCGTCAAAAATAGGAACCGCTCGCACTGGGGGCGGGACAACTGAAAGACCTCCCTGCCATTCTCGTTGTGTAAGTGACTACGGTGCGTTTAGCGTCCCGTACCGCTTATGCATTCGAAGCAGTTCCGAAGTTGCAAGGAGTCACGTCGCGGGTCAACGTCACAATGTGACTTTGTTAGATGTCGCAACCCCGGTGAACGATAAAAAAATGCCGGCGAAAAAGGAGAGCGTAGGCGAGTGTCACCGCGTCCCAACTCGTGACTGCCGAAGCGTCCGTGAACTTTCAAGCTCAAGAGTGACCTACGGCAGAGTAGGCAGTCGGCGCACCCATCACCGCCACTCTGCCATTGTGATGATTGTGGCAGGCAACGGCACGACACGAGTGCGACGTCATAGGACGGAAATCGAGGGCCCGTAATTGAGGATGCGGTAAACGCGCGAGTCGGAGATGCGTTCCGGCCACCGTGGCGAGGGTTCTTCGTTAGTGCCGGAGCCGACCTGGAGCCTCTTCCAGGCTGGGACATCGGGAGGGCCACCGTGACGTCCTCGGTGCCACGTGCGTGGAGACGCTGGACGCCCTTCGGCTGAGGGTGGGCCAGGTGGACTGCGGCACCCACCACACCCTGTTCAACACCGACGCGGGGGTGAGTGCCGCTTCTTTTTGTCACTGCCCGACAGCTTTGCCGCGGGACTGCTGCACGTCACTGAAGGGCCAAGTGCAGCAGGTAGTGCTGGAATTTTTGTTTTAAATATTATCTGTCCCTTTTGCGATAGGAGAGGGCATATACAGTAGAACCTTGTTGATGTTTTTCGTTTTTATGGTTTCCCGGCTTTTATGTTCAAAACTGCCAGTCCCGCCAAGCTCCCAGCCCTTGGGGGCCTTCTTGTTTTTCATGTTTTCCCAGATTATACATTCTTTTCCCACGATTCCCTGAGAAACATATCAACGAGGTTCTACTGTACATATTATGGGAAGATACAATCAGCAATAGGCTAGAATTGCACAAATGCCGGAGCAAGCTCATATGGCACTCAAACTTTAAAAATAAAAAATGAAGTTGTGTTTTGCAGGTTAATCGGCCAACAAGAATAAAAAAAGCTACTAATACGTGAATGTTTTTCCACCATTCTTTATGTTTTTCTGACCGCTGGTGCAAAGCACACCCGCGCTACCCTCTGGCCACGTTGGGATGTTTGAAACCTCGACGATCGATTCAACTCTCGGTGTATTCCAACAAATGCTAGAATTTATAATATCTGAAAATTTGAGCAGTTTGTTTATCTTTCTTAAAATTTGGAAATTAAAAAGAGAAAAACGTTATCCAAGGGGGAAGCTCGTTTTACAATCCGAGTGGGAACTGCACTTGGGGTACAGGTCTGAATTTTTTCTCAGCTCATTTCATTCAAGAAACCTCCTATTCCAAAAAAAGCAAAATATGATGGAGAAGACACGCCGGCATTGTTTTTTATATTTGGTACGATTCTCTAGTCAGAGATCCCACATACATAGAAATATAAATTCCTAGAAAGCTATGTGGCTAGTACATAGGGTTGCGATGGAGCTTCGTCAAATTTGGGCGTTTTCAGAAAAGTACCGATATATTGTATCAGTGTTTCATATTTCAGCGGGTCACTAGGCGCTAATATTTATTTCACGCGCATAAAACAAAGGGTTCTTCGGGAGCATCGGCTTTGTGCCACGGTCGGTGCAAACCCTCAGTCGTGCGGACCTGAACCGGCCCAGTTGGTTCCTCCGAAAGAGCGTCGGGACGTCCCCCCCTCTTCCGGCAGGTGTTTGCGTGCGGCTCATCCCGCTATGGGCAGCTGGGGCTGGGGGCCCTGCAGAGGACCTGGGTGCCCCACCTGCTGGAGCCCCTGGCACCCCACCGGGTGTCCCGGGTGGCCTGCGGCACCTACCACTCACTGGCCGTCACCGAGGAGGGCAGGTGAGGGCACTGTGGCTCGGTCTCGCTTGGGGTGACCGTGCGCACTCCGCTTCTGGGGCAGAGTGCCTGAATTGTTTCTAATTCTTTTATTTAACTGCTTCAAGTATTGCGGGAAGTGACCATTGCTGTTGTGAGAGATGCGGTGGCACGTGACATTGGTCAATATTTGCCTGGCAGTGTGGTAGGCCAACACCACCTAGAGTAAATAAGACCTGCAAACAGCCTCCTCTAACTCCCTGAAATGTCGCCACCCTAGGGTGACACCAACTCGGTGATTGGGCCAACTCGGCGATTGGGCAATTGGCGCATTACTCTTGTTCAATCATTGTCTCGGCTCAATATCACCGTGACGACGTCAGAAACCTAGTAGCTCACGAGCTTTGATTATTCTAGGTGGTGTTGGTCAGGTCAACGTTACCTTTTTCGAGGTCGGGTTATTGCGAGAAGGCTGCCTCTTCCAAGGAAGAGGTTACCCTCTCTGAGGGGAGCGCATGCGAGTGCACCGTGCGGTCGGGGTCCAATTGCCCGTGACCGCTTTAAGCAAGTGCTCGCATTATGAAAAGAATACAATTACACCCTATCTAACTGATACACGTAACATTCAAAGGTTGAACAAACTTCCTGCTCGTTAGACTTCAGTGAAAGCTCTAAGTTTCCCGAACGCAAGGCAAAAAGTAAGTTCTGCCCAAAACTCTGGTACTCTTCAAGGCCGCTTTCCTGCTTCACAAAATTTTGTGCTTGCGGCTCCTTTTCTTCCAATGAGGAATTGACGGCGAAAGAGAACAGTTCATAATAAGGTTGATAGCTGAACCAAATAATAATCGCCGAACATACTGAGGTAAACTATTGCAAACACAAAAATCATAAAAAGTAAATAGTCAATAATAACTAAAAAAAGTAAAATTCCTAGTTAGTGCTTTGTCCTGTCCCAATCTTCCCGTCTGTGTTTGTTTTACCTCGGTATGTTCGTGGAAGAGATTGCGAGACTGGCTCCACCGTTGCTCTGACTTGGCTCCTCACCAGGCTGTTCACCTGGGGCTGGGGTGCCCACGGGCAGCTGGGCCACGGCACTTGCGACGACCAGCGGACTCCCAGGCTGGTGGCGGCCCTTGCAGACCACAGGGTCACCGACGTCTCTGCCGGCTGTGGCCACACCGTGGCCCTCACCGCGGAGGTGAGACACGTGTCCGTCCGACTCAAGTCCTTTAGTGATCATTTTTACGTTCTTTCTTTCTTTGGTCAGATTCGACAAATCTTTGGGAATAAGGCAGGAACATTAGGAGGTAGCCGGTTTTCTGACAGCGTGTGGCAGCGTGTGTATGGCAACCGAGACCTCGGTTGCATTCCACCGAACTGCAAAGGCTGGCTTACAGATTTGCGATTGAGTTTGACCGTCCGCGTCACAACCGTTGCGACCGCCTACGATGAGAGACCAGACTGCACAGTCTGTTGGGTAGCTCTGGAACACGCCCGAAGGTGTTAAAGTATTTGTGAAATGAAAGCTACGTGCCATCCGAAAAATGGTTACTCTTTCAGAGTTATTTCAAGCCCGCGGCGAGAGAAGGATACGTAAAACATGTGGATCGGAAGTGTTCGAAGGTCACCCGATAGATGGCGCTAGCGTCTTCCCTCGTCATAGGTGGTCACAAGCGGTTTCAGCACAGTCAATCATATTCAAATGCAAATATGTAGTATTGTGCGAATATTCAAATTTTTGAATAGTAGTTTAGAATAATACGCTATTCGATATTCGCTTCGAGGTGAACTGCGCTATTCATATTTTTCAAAGTGTTGATTGCGGCTACACAGGTGCAGAGCCAGTGGGAAGCGCACTCAGCGGGGCTAACCTGCTGCGATTATGCAAAAGTATGTAAGGCAGCAATGTCTTGAAAACCCGCGTTCGCCATTCGTGATTGCTTTTTTTTTAAATTTAAAATAGAAGAAAGAATATTTGCATACAGCAAGCAGATTTATAAATCCCCCCAATTAGGACAGCCGCGACAAATCTGTCGTTTACATGCCACACTTCATAGATACAATAGATATATTAAAATTAACTGAACTTAGAAGTGGACAAGTGGAAGGTTGGAAACAGCCTTCTCAAGTTCAGCTAGATTTTCGTTTAAAGGGACAATGAAGACGATTTTATTTAATTTTTTTGAATGGTGTTTTTATGCTTCTTGGGAACATAGCATGGTGCCCAGTTTTTTGTAGACATTTGTGACGCGTATTTCTGTGCCTACGAAAGAAGTAAAGAAACCGAAACTGAACAATCTCCATTCTCGTTTCTGGGCCTCCGAAAACGGAGGTGACGTAGGGAGTGACGTCAAGTGTGATTAGTCGGTATCGGTAGTATTTAGGAGATCGAGACTCTGGTAACCGCGGTGGATTATAGCAGCGCAGTGGCGCGGTCGTTTCGCCGAATCTGTCAACATGGACGGCAATGCCGCTCTCGCGAGCGAGTTCGAGCTTCCGTTCACTGACCGAACACCAACGGAACGGGAGTACATGTGTGGCGGACCCGACGGAGACCGCCCAGCCGGCAATGGGCGGCCCGCACGCCGAAGGACGAACGCGAGGGAGATGCCGAGGGGAAAGCGGTAGCGATCCGACCGTTCCGGGATCCGGTTCCTCCGCGGACGTCCTCTTTTCGTCGTCAAAGAACACGAACAGCAACCCACACGTGAAAACTAGCGTCGCCCGAACGAATACTGGTCTTCAGTCGACCGTTAGAACAGCCATCTACAGCTTCTTCTTCAAGTACCGTGTTCTTTTTTTATTTTATTTTGTTTGCCCATAGTTGCTCGTTGCCCGTTTCGCGTCCAGCGTAGCAAAGAAAAAAACAATTATGCTGCTTTATTTATGGTTTAGTAATCATTTCCGGTCGATTTATACTTTTCGTGGTTATTCAAGCGGAAATTAGAACATTATTCCTACAAATCGCGAACCAAAACGTGAACGAGGGCACGTTTCTCGTTTCGACCAATCGCTGACGCGTCTTTTGTGACGTTGCGCTTCTTGGCCCCGCATCAGTCACGTGAGCTCCGCTTCTCCTGGCTTCTCCCGCAACTCTCGGGGCGTAGCCCCAGTCGATCCCGGTGTGATTATTACCGCGTCTGTTTAATTGATTTGCGCGGCACACAAGCGCCGATTTCGGCTGAAATTTGGGCAACGTGTCCTGAGACGTGCCTGGAAGCCAGTTCAATCACCAAAAAGATGTCCGAAATTAGTGAAAGACTAAACTATTCAATGTTCGATTCATAAATATTTGGCCAAAACCACTTTTCACTTGGAATTCACTTCAAACTCAAAATCCACTATTTGCACATGCCCACAAATGTGAGAACCGGCCTTTACTGCCACAAGCGTCAGTCAAAGCGGTGCAAGCTTGGTAAGAAAGCACCTGATTGCGTTTTGTTCCATTTTCCAGAACACTACAAATGACATATTTGGATCACACATATAAAGTTAAACGTATCACATGCCACTCATCTCTTTATGCACAATCATTTGTACCACAAACGATAATCGATCGGAATAGCCTGCCAGCACACATTTCCTCCGAAGATGAGGTAAAAATATTTCGTGAACTTGTGTGCAGTGATAACATTTTTTTTAATTTTTTCTCTGGCCTATTGTGCATATTTTACTTATATTTATCTTATTCACACTTTTAGCTTGCTTTTGTATACTATTTTGTTTTGCTCTCACGTTTACATTTTCATTATCCTCCCTCGGAGGGCCTTTGGGGGTATTTCGAATAAACCAATTTAAAAGTGATGTGGAAATGTAGTCCTTCAGGGCGAGAACTCTTGGCAGGGCCTGGTGTTTGGCTTTGGCTGCAACACCTTCGGCCAGCTCGGACTGGGACGGTCGCCCAAGCGCAGCACACCCCAGCGGATCGACCTGGGAGAACCAGTTCAGATGCTCTCCTCGGGCTTCTTCCAAGTCGTACGTCCAGTCTACCATCCTATCCACGCATGCTTGTTTCTCTGGAGGCTGTCTTAAACTTGGCTGCATGTGCTTGGCCAAGGTGGTGATGAGGTGACCACAGTAAGGACGATTTGGTCCGGGGATGCCTGCCCAGCCATGCCGGTTTCGCCATGGCGCTCGGCTGGACTGCGGGAGAGCTGTGGCGCTTGCCTGTGCTGGAAGGCGTCGTAATGGCAGCTGCAGTGCTTGTTCGGGACCGATGACGGGAGGTTTCTGATACCGTCGCACGTCATCAAAGTGTCACATGATGCCGTGGTGTCGCGCGACGCTACGTCAGGTGTCACGTTGTACCTGACATCACATATGGCCACATGATGCGACATAGGGTAACGTCGCGTGACACATTGTTATGTGACACTACGGTGTGATGTGACGTTGCAGAGGACCTATAAATGTTAAACGTTCGAAACGCTTTTGGGATGACGTCACAAGACACTGTTGCATCATCCCAAGAGCGCTCCCCCCGCGCGGATATAGAAGGCTGAGGAGCTAACCCCATAAATGCTACGCAAAGACTGTTGCGCTACTTCTGCAAGCAGAGCATGCTGTAAATGACTTCATTTTCGAGGGCTCGATATATCACGAATTTGGCGGAGTGTGTATTTCAAGAATATTTCGCGGGTATAAAATTTTGCAATTAGGAGTGGTAAGCCAGTTACCGTAGGGCTCGATATATCACGAATATGGCGAAGTGTGTATTTCAAGAATATTTCGCGGGTATAAAATTTTGTAATTAGGAGTGGTAAGCCAGTTACCGTAGGGCTCGATATATCACGAATATGGCGGAGTGTGTATTTCAAGAATATTTCGCGGGTATAAAATTTTGCAATTAGGAGTGGTAAGCCAGTTACCGTAGGGCTCGATATATCACGAATTTGGCGGAGTGTGTATTTCAAGAATATTTCGCGGGTATAAAATTTTGCAATTAGGAGTGGTAAGCCAGTTACCGTAGGGCTCGATATATCACGAATTTGGCGGAGTGTGTATTTCAAGAATATTTCGCGGGTATAAAATTTTGCAATTAGGAGTGGTAAGCCAGTTACCGTAGGGCTCGATATATCACGAATTTGGCGGAGTGTGTATTTCAAGAATATTTCGCGGGTATAAAATTTTGCAATTAGGAGTGGTAAGCCAGTTACCGTAGGGCTCGATATATCACGAATTTGGCGGAGTGTGTATTTCAAGAATATTTCGCGGGTATAAAATTTTGCAATTAGGAGTGGTAAGCCAGTTACCGTAGGGCTCGATATATCACGAATTTGGCGGAGTGTGTATTTCAAGAATATTTCGCGGGTATAAAATTTTGCAATTAGGAGTGGTAAGCCAGTTACCGTAGGGCTCGATATATCACGAATTTGGCGGAGTGTGTATTTCAAGAATATTTCGCGGGTATAAAATTTTGCAATTAGGAGTGGTAAGCCAGTTACCGTAGGGCTCGATATATCACGAATTTGGCGGAGTGTGTATTTCAAGAATATTTCGCGGGTATAAAATTTTGCAATTAGGAGTGGTAAGCCAGTTACCGTAGGGCTCGATATATCACGAATTTGGCGGAGTGTGTATTTCAAGAATATTTCGCGGGTATAAAATTTTGCAATTAGGAGTGGTAAGCCAGTTACCGTAGGGCTCGATATATCACGAATTTGGCGGAGTGTGTATTTCAAGAATATTTCGCGGGTATAAAATTTTGCAATTAGGAGTGGTAAGCCAGTTACCGTAGGGCTCGATATATCACGAATTTGGCGGAGTGTGTATTTCAAGAATATTTCGCGGGTATAAAATTTTGCAATTAGGAGTGGTAAGCCAGTTACCGTAGGGCTCGATATATCACGAATTTGGCGGAGTGTGTATTTCAAGAATATTTCGCGGGTATAAAATTTTGCAATTAGGAGTGGTAAGCCAGTTACCGTAGGGCTCGATATATCACGAATTTGGCGGAGTGTGTATTTCAAGAATATTTCGCGGGTATAAAATTTTGCAATTAGGAGTGGTAAGCCAGTTACCGTAGGGCTCGATATATCACGAATTTGGCGGAGTGTGTATTTCAAGAATATTTCGCGGGTATAAAATTTTGCAATTAGGAGTGGTAAGCCAGTTACCGTAGGGCTCGATATATCACGAATTTGGCGGAGTGTGTATTTCAAGAATATTTCGCGGGTATAAAATTTTGCAATTAGGAGTGGTAAGCCAGTTACTGTAGGGCTCGATATATCACGAATTTGGCGGAGTGTGTATTTCAAGAATATTTCGCGGGTATAAAATTTTGCAATTAGGAGTGGTAAGCCAGTTACCGTAGGGCTCGATATATCACGAATTTGGCGGAGTGTGTATTTCAAGAATATTTCGCGGGTATAAAATTTTGCAATTAGGAGTGGTAAGCCAGTTACCGTAGGGCTCGATATATCACGAATTTGGCGGAGTGTGTATTTCAAGAATATTTCGCGGGTATAAAATTTTGCAATTAGGAGTGGTAAGCCAGTTACCGTAGGGCTCGATATATCACGAATTTGGCGGAGTGTGTATTTCAAGAATATTTCGCGGGTATAAAATTTTGCAATTAGGAGTGGTAAGCCAGTTACTGTAGGGCTCGATATATCACGAATTTGGCGGAGTGTGTATTTCAAGAATATTTCGCGGGTATAAAATTTTGCAATTAGGAGTGGTAAGCCAGTTACCGTATATTTGCGGGATCTATTTTTCGCCATATATTTTTGAGTTAACAAAATTTAGGAAAATTAGGTCCTCGCGAAAATTTGGTTGTTTTCAGTATACATGGCTTGCACTAACGTCACATTGCCTACTTTTGACCACCATGTAAGAGAGAGGGAAGCTGCTTTTGTAGGAACATTGAGTGACGGGTTATTCTATAACCTTCTGGGAGGAGAATAGCGACATCCAGGCAAATCTGGGAGACACAAAGGAGGCTCTTCTCTGGTGGCCATCGGAGCGATCTTTGGATGACGTCACGTGCAAGCCATGTATACATTTACTCTACGGGTCACGTGGAAGTGGCCGCCCCCTGAAGGTGCACATTTCATTGCCCAGTTTGCACTGCTGGCCGGCGGTAGGCTGCTCACGTGGGGGGCCAACCCCCAGAGCCTGCGGCTGCAGGCGCAGTCGTCGCGACGCTCTCGGCTCCAGGCGGTCGTGGCACAGAACGAGCTGCTCTCCTCCCTGGCGGGAGGGCCTCACGGCGGGAACCTGCGCCACCCGTCGGGACCCGCCCCAAGCACCAGCCCCGCCACGCAGGTGGGTGCAGTCTGGATTTCTCGGGGAAATTCCCCAGAAAGGCCTTCGATGTTACAGCGCGCAAATACAAACGGACAATCTGCACAGGCACACAAAGGTAGGCACTCATGCAGTGCTGGCTAACAACTCTGTTTTCTATGTTCGTCGTCATTTGCTCTTTTTTTTACGCTTATAAAACAGTCCGCCGTCTTCTTGAACTTGTGGCCAAGTTCAAGTTCAAGAAGTTTAAGTTCAAGGAGGCGGTAGCAGAGATTATGAATTGTTTCTTTTAAAGGGGCCATGAAACGAATTTGGGGCTGGGATAAATAATTTTAAATTGGGACTTTACTAATCGCATATCGTTTAGTTGGCCAAAAGAAAGAGGGTAGAAAGTCCACAGCCAGCTTTTCAGTACGAACATTTGAAAATATAGCGGACTATTTTGAACCTTTCTTTCGAAAGCTCTCCGCCTTTTCACTATGATACATCCGCGGTTCCCAAAGCGCGTCAGCGGCGCCAACCTGATGTCAGCCGAGCCCAGCTCACGCATTGGACACGACAGCTGTGTCACTCCGACGTATGCGCTCGTCAACAATAAATTCGTTGACGAATATCCGGATTCGCGTTCGTGGCCAATGAGTGCCCTGACGGAACTTATCGTCACTGGGGAATGACAAGTTCTATGGTGTGCATAAACAGCACGGTGGAAGCTAGGAGTCATTGCACCGGTGCCAAAGAATGTCACGGCGGCGTGATTTCACAATTCGCATTTGAGTTGAGGATAAAAGCTAAGGAGGAAGAAGTAGGAAAATCGTTTCATGACCCCTTTAAGCATCAATAAAGAAGAACAAACGACGATGAAGATAATTAACAGAGTTGTTAATCAGCGCTGCGTGAGTGTCTCCCTTTGTGTGTCCGAGCAGACTGTTTGTCCGCTTTTGTGTTCTGTAACATTGGAGGTATGAACAACCAACTCGCCCAAACTCCAGTCTTAACAAAAATCTTCGGGGTCTCTCGGGGAATTCTTAGGGAAGTCGGGAAGTGCTACGGATAAGGCAAGGTTCTGTTAGGAGGAACTAGGAAACGGAGCTCTGCGAAGTTTCTGGTGCTCAAGTTTTGTGCACTGTTACGCCCATTTCAGATGGGGCGGTTTTATTTGCAGCTTCTTGAAATCGCAACTCCGCCAGCACGGTCTTCTCGCGTTCACACGCAGCAACCGCTGAAACTCGCATTGCTACATTTTGTTGTCATCATAATTAAAATTGTTATTTTCTTGCAATAGTATTTACTAGACACAAAGTTATGTGTTAATATTATGCTTTTATATGTTTGAATGGTGTTTAGAATACTATTTTATCTTCCTGAAATCATTTTCTCATGAAAATTGTCTATTCCAAACTGATATGTTGTGTTCCCGCAAGGAAATGTCACACAGACACGTTTACCATTTTGTTAGACCACCTGAGACTGGGTGGAAAGAAACTTGACGACGTCTTGACGACGACGACGTCTTGACGACGACGACGTCTTGAGATGTCGTCGTGTTTCTTTCCACCCAGTCTCAGGTGGTCTAACAAAATGGTAAATCTACACCAGCTCGCCTGCGCCCTAACTGTTTTTTCACAGACACGTTGTTTGTGTTCAAAAGCGTCTGGCCAATGCCCACATGGCCAACATGGCTGCTCTGATGGGGCTGGCCTTTTATTGGATAATGCGACATTATAGGTGGCGCTAGGAGCCGTACAAACAATACATACCGTATTTACTCGCAGAATGAACGCACTTTTTTTCCCGAAAAATCAATGCAAAGTTAGGGGGGGCGTTCATTACGCGAAGTAAAATTTTTGCGTCCGTATTTGCTCGGGACCTCTAAATCCGGAAAAATCTACGTAACTTCTTATTCTTTGCGCGCAGCGCGCGACTCCAAAACCAAACTGCAATGCGCAAAAAAAAAATGCTCCTGTTTTTTTTTGCTTCCGTGTTTGTTTGTTTTTTCCCCGCCTTTCGCAAGTTGTTTTGTTTGCCTACGCTTCTCCGCTTTTCTTATCTCCTTGCGCGCGACGCGCGGCCTCCGGACCAAACTGCGCTGTGCAAAAAAAAAAGAAAAAAAAAGCTCCTCTTTATGTTTTTTTCTTTTCTCTTGGTTCCGTGGGTTTTATTTTTTTTTTCTCTTTGCCGCTTTTCGCGAGCTCTTTCGTTTGCCCACGCCCATGCATTCGCGACCTCGCTCACCAGGATAGAAAAGTGCGTTCACTTCGAGGGCTTCTCGCTTCTCTTTCCAAAGTGCGAGGAGGGGGCGAGGGCAGAATGCCTTCATTATGTGCACTTTGCTTAAGCGAGGGCTTCTTTTTCTCTTTCTTATCTCCTTGCGTGCGGCGCGCGACCCAAAGTCCAAACTGCGCTGTGCAAAAAGAAAAAAAAAAGCTCCTCTCCATGTTTTTTTTTCTCTTGCTTCTGTTGGATCTTTTTTTTTATTTTTTAGCGCCTTTTGCGAGGCGCTTTGTTCGCGACCTCGCTGCACCAGGATAGAAAAGTGCCTTCATTTCGCGCGCGTGGGGGGAGGGGGTCAAAATTTTGACGTCAGAGTTGGGGGTGCGTTTATTACGCGAGTAAAAAAAAAGTCAAAATTCTGAGGGCCGACTTGGGGGGTGCGTTTATTACGCGAGTGCGTTCATTGTGCGAGTAAATACGGTAACACAAACCAGAACCATGTGTTCAGTTATTACCACCACCACAAGAACGTCATGCGAAAATATTGCATCCCTGATTGGCTGCTGCCACTTCAAACGTCTCCGAGTTGTTGGAGTGGCTCGCCCGTTTTGAGTTGGACCCGATCCCAGCAATACGTGTTTGCAGTACAAGGATTGAGGGAAGGACTCTCCAGCATTCCTAAAATTGCCGGAAAAATAGCCCCGTCTGAAGCGGGCCTTAGGAAAATTAGAAAATGAGCTCCATGAAGTTGCCGCTGCTCAAAATTCCGTGTGTTGTTGGGCTATAGGCGAGACAGGGGGAGATATACCTAGTTACGAGCTCGTAGCAAAAAATGAGGAACTGTCGGGGAAGTGGGAAAGCTGCGTGGGACAACTTAAAAATTGCCGAACAGCCCGAGAAGTTGTAAGTGTCAGAGAGTTGCCAGAAGTTGTAAATGTAGGAGAGTTGCCAGAAATCATTGAGCAGTAGCTGGGGGAAAATTGTGAAATTCCTATGAAACGGTGGGAAATGGCCAGTTTGATACTTCAAACCCATGTTCCAGAAAAACAAAAACGGCCGTCAGATTGCCAAAAGCACATAGTTTTTTTTGTAAGACTTGTTGAAATATTAGGTGGCAGGGGAAATCATTTGTTTATATATGGAGCCCAAATTTCAAACTCTTTGTTCACATTCCGGCCATTGAAAAGCATGGCGAAAGAGCTAAAGCAAGTACCCGACATCACCACTCCTACGTCTCCTTCCTCACAATAAATTCCACCTGCTCTGGTCACCTTGACAACAAAGCATCTGCTGAATGAACGCACACGCGAATGCCGATTCTGACGGCAGCAACAGCTGATGCCATTCATGGCAGCATGGGGCTAAACTACTCAAGTGCTCTTAAATGTTGTGAAATTTTGTCTTCATAAGATCTCCGAGCTTCTCGAGACGAGAGTGAAAATTTCATGATTAAAAGTAACTAGGGTAATTGGCACATAAAAAACTTTCAGCCTTTCCACTTTGGTGAAGAAGGAAGACCAGCGAAGCTGTACTATGCTGGGAATGAAGTAATGGCCGGCCGCAAGTTGGCAAACCAGAGTGGAAGGGCTCGAAAGGTTGCGCCATTTATGAGCAACGGCGGCAAGCGGACAACCGGCAAACACAACACTCTGGACAGCTACCGCCATCTATGAGCGACGGTGGCAACCAGAGTTTTGTGTGGACATTTCTTTGCGGGGGACACGATCCTGGGGAAACTAGCCCTTAACAGCTCCGCTGTAAAAGTAGATGGCACCTTAGCGTGCTATACGTATAATGTGTTTTCTCAAACATGTTTGGTGGCCGACGGCTGTTTCCTTGTGGCAACAATTCTGTGCGGTGGTATTTGCAGGCTTTGCTGCACGGTCACCAGGGCCACCTTACTCCGACGGAGTTTGACATCTCCGGAGTCCGTGGGACGATAGCGCAGATTGCGTGCGGCTCCAACCACGCTGCCATCGTGACCAAGGAGGGCCAGGTCTACACTTGGGGCCGGAACACCGAGGGCCAGTTGGGCCTGGGTCACCGGAAGGACCAGGTGACGTCCTCAAAGCAGTGGACAATTGTTTTGCGTTTCATTTTTGATGAAAGATGGCCAATGGTCCGGCAGTGGTACAAATGTCTCAGCGCAAACTCCCTTCTTCGTGTTCACACGCTCGCCTCTGCAAGCGTGCTTTGCCTCTAATCTTTCCATGTTTCGCAATGTTGCCTAGACTATTTGCAAAACGATGGCAACTCGTGGCACATGGTGCGGCAAAGCATTAGGTGCAGAGAGCGTTTTGTTTGCCTGCCGAAATTCTGGTATTTCACTGTTTAGACATTCGTGCCAGAAATTTCTTTTTCTTTTCACAAAGTTATTTTCTTATATCTGTGGCACCGGTTTGAGTTTCGTAGTTGAAATTTGTCTTGAATCGCATGCACAGTATACGACTGGGAGCAGGAATTGAACATTAATTTGAGAGTTAGATATTTGGCTATTTACAGGTCTGTTAGTAAGTGTATTGCTATTTTATAGCAATTAGGAATTGAGCATAGGTATCTTGCATGAATCGGTCGATTTGGGATGTTGCTTAAATCTGGCGGACTTGGATCATTTACATTTTGATCGTCGGTCAAAATGGGTTGAACCCATTTTGCCCGACGAGCACTTTAACATCTGAAACTGGGTCTTACCCTCAGAAAAAGAGCATTCCTAGTTATCATGGTTTTGGCACTTTCGAGCTGAATACCCCTCTCTCTGGTGCATTTGACCAAGTCTGTAAGCTTCTGAACAGTTTGTATGTGTGTCTAGAATACCTTAGCTTACCTAGAATTCCTCATCCCGAGCGATGGGGTTTCCATCGTGCCCTTTCCCTCCCACTACCCACAGAAGAGTCCCCAGCTCGTGGCTTCACTGGGCAAAGTGGTGCAGGTGTGCTGCGGGCGGGACTTCACCGTGGCGCTCGACGCTCAGGGCAAGGTCTGGGCCTGGGGTCAGAACGATGCTGGACAGGTGAGCTGCGTTACTTTGGTTACACCCTGTCGGTCCCACGTTGGCATTTCACTGGCGTAAATACGGCTGTTTTGGAAATATCAACGTAGGATATGGATGTTATAGAGACGAACAACGCAACGTGAAAGTGACGTCGTCGGCGTCTCGTGACGTGACATGTTGTGTCGCACGAGGCATCACATGACCACGTCATGCCGCGTGGACCACTGATGCGACGCAGAGTGAGTACGAATTGACGTAAACTGGATCACACCAACATTAATGACCCCATAACGTACCCTACGTACGAGAAGTTTATAAGGGACGACCAAACGGGCTGTAAGTTTTCCCTTCTCCATCATTAGCCGGGGAAGGGAGCGAGAGAATGCGGCGGCGCAGCCGACGGCCCGGCTTCTTCGCAGCTCGGGGTGAAGGTGTCCGAGGAGTGCACCGCGTCCCGCCACTCGAGGGTGCTCCTGAATCGGCTGATCACGATCCGCACGAGCCGCTGCCTGATCACCATCCCCCAGGGCCAGCGCACGGGCGAGTCCAGACCTGTGGAGGTTGCCCCCCTGCCGCCCGAGATCATCCGACCGCCCCGGACGACCTCGACCTCCTTGTGAGTCAAGGGTCACCGTTTCACGTGGCGCTCCTTCGCGGGCGGGATTTTTTTTGCTTGTTTCGTGTTTCAACTACAGTGCCTGGAATGCATCTCCGACTGGTGCATTTAGCGTCCTTTATCACCCGTGCATCGAAAGTGCTACAAATGGTGCCACTCTCATGGCACTAATGGTGTCGGAAGAGCCGGCGTGCCATGCTGTTGCACGTCGCGATTCTTCCGGTTGGTCGTAGGAGTTCCAGCAAAGAAGACGAGAAGATGCAAGTGTTGCCGCCGTCGCGGCATCCCAACTCTTGGCTGCTGAAAGCGACGTGCAGCTGAACAAGTGTCTTCCGTAACCACCTCCACTGCTCTGCCACTGCCAGGATTGCGGCAGGCAACAGCGTGAGACCTCTATAACCTCGTCGGGCAGAAATATAAAGCAACCAGAAACGAGGATGCTGCGAATGTAAGAGTCGGAGACGCAATCCAAGCACTGGGGTGGTCGCAGACTCTGTTCCTTTCAAAATACCCGCCGTTGTCGCTCACGAGGTCTGTCTCGTCTTCCCCTACAACAGCTCCGGCAGAAAGCGTGCCACAACGCCCACGCCTCTCGCTGCTTCCCTGGCTTTGACCTGAGCTCTCTGGACGACCCGCCTTATGGGCCCAAGGCACTGCACGCCGCACTCGAGGTGGGTGACGCAACTCTGCCCGGCCGGCTTTGTGGCACCGGTGCCGAGCACAAACATTCTGCGGCTCGCAATTATAAGTGCGCCAGTGCTTTTTAAAGCATGAAATGCTGTGTTACTATAGTGCTTCGGCCTTTAGCATCGGAAAAGTGCTAGAAAGAAGCACTAAAAATTTACAGCCCCTTATGTATTCCAAGGACGGCAGCTACTAGCACAGAGTTGGCTAGCTGCCAAGTTGGTTTCACCTCTTGGCTCAGGTATGTCGTGGTGTCGGTGTCCTGTCGAAATCATGCTTCCACGTCAGATCTCACCACGCCTTTAGCTTCAGCTGCGTCGTTCATCTATTCATGTTTACATTCCAAGGCGAGTTTAGTGATTTTCTCCTAGTTTCTTTCTTAATCAAATCATTTCAGTTAGCCCTATTACTGGCATATAACGCTTGTACTCTCATTAATTCAAACTCCAGGAAGCCGCAAATTTTGTTTAAATTATCACAAAGTCATCTAAATATGATGCAACATAAAATTATTATTTGCCATATGAATGGCTATACAGATATTTGATGATTTCTTCTACATAGGCCTACTGATCATAAGCAACTTTGCTACATATGAAACATTTGTGAAGTGTATGACATAAGTTTATTTATCTCTCAAGAATGTTGTTTATCGTGGACAGTTTAAACAGCACATGACAACTCAAAACAAATTGAGTTTGTTCATCAGGCGAAGAAGTTGTCTAATCTGGACTATTAAGCAGGGGACACATGAGCGACAAAAACGGGCACCGCAAGGGCAGTTTTCATAACTTGCGCAGACGCTGTGTTGTGGACCTATGCCATACCGCCATGTCGGTGTGTTTGCGCAGATTGTTATGGAAAGTTTTGTGTGGTGCCCGTTTATATAGCTCATGCGTGCCCTGTTTCAGAGCCCTGCTTGAGCCCCGTTGAGTGTGCTTCTTACCGAGCAACCGCGGAAGCAAGCTCCGCGGGTGTTGCCTCACTGCAGTGCACTGGTGCTTGGAAAGGAGCATACTCAATGGGGCATCGAGAACAAAAAGTATAAATTGCACGAAAAGGGCCGTTCGAATTAAGCGGCTTATGACTAT
>JABSTQ010003255.1:0-32876 GCA_013358835.2 Ixodes persulcatus
ACGGGTGCATCAGTAATGACAAAGATGATCCAACGTGCTTCCATGAACATTATTGTAGCCTCTTCAGGGGAGACAAAAAACCGAGCGGCACGGTGACCTTCGAGGGCTTACTTCGCAATGTGCCGGAGTTATCTCAAGAGGCGAAGGAAGGGTTGGAAGAACCAATCACGGAAAGCGAGATAGGGCGCGCGATTGAAAACCTTCCTATGCATAAGACACCTGGGCCAGACGGTCTCTGTGCTGAGTTTTATAAAATGTTCAAAGGTTCTTTGTGTCCTTTTCTTTTTGAGGTAATAAGCGAAGCTTTCGAACTTAAAGCGCTGCCCCCTTCCTTCCTTCAAACCCATACAGTTTTGATTCCTAAATCGGATGACGAAGCAAAACGAAGGCAAGTTACTGGATACAGACCTATCACGCTCTGTAATGTAGATTATAAAATATTTGCAAAGATTCTTAACGAAAGACTACAACGCGTAGTTACTGAGCTAGTAGGACCGCATCAAACATGCGGTATCAGGGGAAGAGCAATTCAGAGTAACATACACGTCACTCGGTCTATTCTCGAAAGTTGTAAATCCGAAGGAAACCAAGTGGCGTTAATTCAAATTGATTTAGATAAAGCCTTTGACCGCGTATGTCACAAGTTTCTTTGGAAAATTCTGGAACGTGCGAACGTCGGCAAAATTGTTTTAGAGGGGATCAAAATGGCCTACTCCGGTTGTACGACAAAACTACTTGTGAACAACGCTTTAACCCCTAAAATACAAGTGCTGTCGTCCGTGCGCCAGGGTTGCCCTTTGTCTCCGTTGTTATTCGCTCTATACCTGGAGCCTCTCTGTTTAAGTGTGTTGCGCAGCAAGCTAGTGCACGGGTATGTCATGGGAGGCGTAGAAGTAAAAATTTTGGCGTATGCGGACGACGTCGCTGTCTTCTGTTCTGACAAAAGGAGCGTCGCGCATGCCCTGGAATTGTGTAAGGCATTCTGCGTCACTACAGGCGCTGCAATTAACATGAGCAAATGCAGCGGATTATGGCATGGCGAGTGGGCCACAGCACCCAGTAGTTACGAAGGAATCCAATGGAGTTGCTCGCCCAGCAGGTACCTTGGAGCACCTTTCCAGCATTTAAGGCAGACATCGGTGTATTGGACAAACGTAACTTCCGAAATGGAAGAGCGCGCAACAAAATGGGGTTCCCGCGACCTGTCAATTTTTACGAGATCCGTGATATGTAACATATTTCTGGCTGCGAAGGTGTGGTTTGTGCTTCAAGTTTTGAGTTGTCCGCGGATATGTATACAAAAGATGCATCGTGTTTTTGCCTTGTTTGTGTGGAAGAATGCAGGAGAACCAATGCGAAGAGACAACCTTTTTCGTCGTGTCCAAAATGGCGGCCTAGCATTGCCGCATTTATTTCTCCGTCAGACCATTTCGCGTTTCCTGTTTTTGAGAGACCAGACGAATCCCCTCATCCAGGTGATGCTCCAAACGAGGCTTGCTTCCCACCTCCCTTCTTTTATTGTTTCCTCGGACATTGGCCGTCCTGCTAGCCTGGTGGGCTTTGTGAAAGAAGTGGTCGACTCTTTCAAATTTTTGACAGCAAGGTACTCGCTTGATTACTTGTGCACCGTTTCGCGAAAGAAGCTGTACCGCGATCTTCTTGATAATTTATTCCCCGCACCGTTGTATCGGACGCTTTATGCGGACGAACCAGGGAAAGACGTTCTAGTTCGTGTGAAAAAGATGTGTATTCCGCCCTCAGCAAAAACTTTCTTCTTTCGCTTGCACAGCGACACCCTGCCTGTTAAACTCTGGCTGGGTAAGCGAGGCATGGTTGTCCCCGGGGGCGTCAACTGTCCGCTGTGTAAAGTCCCCGAAACTGTTGAACACTGTTTTTTGTACTGCTGGGACGCAGTGTTTTTTTTTGGGATGTGTTGAAACGAACTCTAAAGAAAGAACTTTGTATAACACCCCACTCTATCCGTTTTTTACCTACCGAACAGCACGAGAGCCTACCATATGATATGATAATGCTCCTCGGTTTGTTTAGCCTGTGGAAGTCTAGGATGACTGTCAGACATGCGGAGCGACACCCCAAAACGGCGCGCATCTTCTTTATTGACTTAATTGCGCAGATAGGCTCTGTATACGAACGGAATGAGTGCCCGCCGGAGTGGATAACGGAGTTCAATAGCCTTACACAAATTAAAGAATTTTAAATGAAAATCGCCCATAAGGACTGGGTCCGATTTACAAACAAAATGTAAATATCTGTAAATAGCTTGTACATATGTTTGTTGGTTGAATAAAGATATAAAAAATAACCGCCTCGGTAGCTCCGAGGCGAGAGCGCTGGCCTGCGGATCCCCATGTGGCGGGTTCGAATCCCGGCCGAGGTGCCCGCAATCTGACGGAGGCTTATCGCGGAGGAGGCGCCGTGTAACCGAGCTTTCGGTTGCACGTCAAAAGATCCCCAAATGGTCCAAATTAATCCTCAGTCCTTCGCTGGGGCGTGCCAGATGCCCGTCGTTGGTTTGGCATGTAAAACCCTCAAATGTGACTTTTTTTGCGCCAGCTGTGCGCCGTGTGACGTCACTGCTCCTCGCGTATGCGCAGCACGGCTCTGCAGGAGTCACGCTAAATTGCTCAACCTCGGCCAGTGTAGCTCACGCTACAAAAAAAAAAAGGAAAAAAAAGAGCTTTTTGTGTAGAGTTTTAGAGCCGTCTCGGAAACGATTTAGTATTGCCTGCTAATATATTCCACGATAATATTTGCCTTATTCTTGCAAGGCAAGAATTATCGTGCCTATAGTGCCACAGTGCCTATATTTTTATTCGCGCGATCCTAATCTTCCGGGGACAATACGCTTTTCTGCCCGTGACGTCACGGCGAGGATAGAGCAACCAATCATTACACTGAATGCAAGCTCGTTCTCGCGGCTACTAAAAGAGGCACCATATTGGCGCGGACGGTTTCCAACTTCGCTCTCCGTCGGAGTTGAAATTTCCACGAACTTCCGCGATGTTACAAAGAAAGGTTGACGAAACGACGAACATTTTATGCTCCCTCTTTGACCTGGGGATAACGCTACTCTCAAAGAGAGTAGCGTTATTATCGAAGTCGACACAAAGAAACAAGTTTCTTTGTGTCGACTTCGGGGGGACAGAAGATTACGCACGATGGGGACTAGGGATGCCGCGAACCACCCTAGGTTCGAACTCAAAAGGCGTCTAAATTTTCGAACGAACGAATTCGAAAGATTTCGATATTTTCGACTGTACGGAGGTTCGAAATCGAAAAATTCGCAACTTTCAAAAACCATGGAGTTTCGAATTCGAAAAGTTCGAAGCTTTCACGATTTCTAAAAGTTCGGGTTCGATTATTTCGAACTTTGTTTTACTTGAGTTTCGAGAAATTCGAAGATTTCGAACTTTCCTAACTTGAAACTCGAGAGAATCGAACGTTTCGAATTTCTTTGGATCTGAAATTCGTAAAATTCGAACGTTTCGAATTCTTATAGACATAACGGTCGATAAATTCGAAGATTTCGAATTTTTTTCTACATAAAGTTCGAAAAGGTCGAAGGTTTCGATTCTCTTTTAGGGCTAAACTCGAAAAAAAAAAAAAAAACTTTGAAGGTTTCGAATTTCTTTCAAGTCCAAGTGCGCAAAGTTCCAAGTCCGGTTTTTATGTTCCGCCACAGTTTCAGTTTCAAATAACGTTTTCACGCCTCACTGGTTTCCACGAAATCATGTTTAGAAAAGTTCGGGTGTGATATTTAGACTGCGCGAAGTTGGTTAAGCAATTAAATGAGACGACGAGTGTCCCGGATGTGCTGAAATGTTTGCCAGTGCAGAGTGACGCGTGACCATAGAGCAGTAGTTGTGAATGCCAGCCCGGAGGGGGGGGGGGGGGGGGGGGGGTCATTAACGTGCATCACGAAGTAGTGATCACACGAACGTACTGTTTAACGATATTCATCCAGTTCGAAACGGCCAGGGGCAGACAGGTGGTAGGGGCTCAGAAAAACCTTGAAGCGATATGTCAAACTGCCTCCCTACCCCCACGCTGGTTGTAATCCGTTCGAACGCCGCCTGAGTGACGCTGGCATATAGTAAGTTTAGTTTGTACATGATGCAAAATCCTGAGACTGGGAATGAAATTTGAAAGAAAAAGTGTAAGAAGACAGAAAAAAGGGGACAGGACAACGCCTAATATTTATCTCTGGGAATGAAATTTGAAAGAAAAAGTGTAAGAAGACAGAAAAAAGGGGACAGGACAATGTCTTCAACTCAGCTCAGGACAACGTCTCAAACTCAACTCAGCTGAAAACTAAGCTCAGGATAACGTCTCAAACTCAATTCAGCTGAGTTTGAGACGTTGTCCTGTCCCCTTTTTTATTTCTTCTTACATTATTTCTTTCGAATTTCATTCCCAGTCTCAAGATTTTGCATCATGATCAACATACACCAGCTCGCCTGCACCTTGACAATTTTTTTAGATTGTAATTGCTTTGAAGGTTTATTTTCCGGGAGGGAGGAAACGCCGAGCAAATTATTTTACTCTGAAATTATTTATGTATATGTATAGCTAGTGTCGCTCCTTACTGCATAAAAGATCGCGTGGATGGTCGTTGTTAGAAACTCGTTGTCAGAAGGTACTACTCGTCACATGCTCGGTGGTTCGGAAGTTCAAAACTATGTCTTTTCGACCTAAATAACTGTGCCATTGGTAAAAAACAATGAATTCCTAAACATAACAATAAATGCAAAAATGAAAAGCTGGAGAGAAAAAAAAAAAAAACTATCGAGAACCCGCCGGAAGTGTTGTATTCTTGCATATTCAGAGGCCCAGAACTACAAAACAAGTTTCTCCTACCAAAATGTGTACAGGCTAAAAGAAACACGTCCCAGAAACGTTAAATAATAATTTTTTTTTCTTTTTTTTTTAAGACGTGCTGAACTTGAAGAATTTTAGAAACCTTCTCCCATGAGTTAATTTATTCCTCAGCGTGAAAAACAATAAATACATTATTTTGTATTCTGCAGATTGTAATGATATGTACTGTCTGCGGTGTTAATTTAAATGCGATACCTCAAACAATTTAGGGCATGATTGCCCGTAGATACATGTTTGGATATTTCTTCGAAACTTGTCTTGAACAAAAATAATCATATCTTAGGACGACACTTACCTAGGCTATACATAGATAATTCTTAAAACGTTTAACATCTCTACCATAAATAGCTTCGGCTATAGCGCGCTTCAAATATGGCACAAACGGCAATTGTCAAAATCCCGTCGTCCCTCCTCGCTCCTTCGGGAATCGATTTCTTTAAAAACAAGCATGCCAGATGATTGAAATAAACGGCATTGTCTTTCGCAAGGAATGCGGCACAGCATGTAAAAATGCGAGAAAAAAAATTACGAATGTACCTCACTGCTTGAATACAAATGAAACCGGCCGCCGGTCTTTCGAAGTTCGAACTTTTACGCTAAAAGTTCTAAGTTCGTCGAACTTTTGACTTTTCAGGAATCGAAAGTTCGACAATTTTCGATTTCTTTAGATTAATAAGTTCGAAAGTTCGAAAATTATCGAATTTCTTAGCGTAGGAAGTTCGAAAGTTCGAAAAGCTTCGAACTTTTTAGTACTAAAAGTTCGAAAGTTCGGAAATCATCGAATTTTTCAGTCTATCAAGGTCGAAAGTTCGACAAGCATCGAAGTTTGCAGCGTATTAACGTCGAAATTTCGAAAAGCGTCGAACTTCTTAGTTTAAGAAGGTCGAAAATTCGACTTCCGTCGAATTTCTCGATAAGGAAAGTTCGGAAATCGATATCTTTCGAACCGCTTGATTCGATCATCGAACCTTCGGTTCGAAAAAAGTTCGCGGCATCCCTAATGGGGACAAAGGCGAGTTCGGGGGAGCCGTATCTAGGTCACAGCGCCTCAATGGGTGAACAGGATGTAGCTGACGTTTTGGGTGTGGAACGGGTGGGAGAGGCCTTGGGCGCGCGTTGTTCAATGTTTTCTGGCCACTTAGTCTCGAAGCGAGTCGCGTGTCTAGGTGGCAGCACATATTCGCCAAGAGGTCCATTGTTTCCGATAGTTCGTGGGAGCTGCGCAATGCCGGTGCCACCTTTCTTTGCCGAGTGTCACGTCGGTATCGACTGGTATTCGTAAAAGATCGGTACCGTCGAAGCACTTCGATCAAACGTGCGCGTCCGCTCCGAGTGTGCACAGGTATTTACGTGGCTCTTGCTGACACTCTCGTAGTTGAAACTTATCTTTTTTAAAGTCGGCTCGCTCTTGCATCTCCGAGGCCGCGAAAAACGCCGCGGCGATTTCACTTCATCCACGTCGCTTTGCAAGCGACTGGCACGGGCCGTTTTTTACCAACTATGACAGTTGTGTTGACTTCGGAGGAACGAGCTGGGAGCATACTTCGGAGGAGTACGCGAAGTTAAGAGGTGAAGATGTCAAGGTAACAAAATAAACTGGACGTGACGTCACAGACGTCAAACTACTACCCTGCTACTTCTCTCTGCCCCGTATCGACCTCCGAAAAAGGCGTCCCGGCTCTACTGGTCAGAGCCGCTAAAAGCTTTTTGTTTGTCGAAATACAAACTATAAGTGGCGCGAACCGTTTCAATTATATATAAAAGTAGTTTTTGTTCACCATTTTAGATTAGAAAAGAAACAAATGCAGCTTAGAAAGTACGGAAACAAAAAATGACCCGTCGACATATCCGGGGCAGGGGCGGATGCAGGAATTTCCTGAGGGCACTCAAGCAGTTTTTGGAGAAGCTACTTTTTGGTGCGATGGCGTTAAGGAAGTGTCAGTGAATGAGTATCTTCAGTTTTAGAAGGCAGAACCGCCTATTAATCACGCAGGAATAAAATACGTGCGGACTCTTTTCTGTACTTGCGAGGACCAATGAAATTATCGTATGTTTGAAAATTTTGGCGGCCTTTGTAAAGTTTCGCTGAAGAACAATTTTTAGTTCATTTAAATATGTTGTGCATGATAATTTCAAAAGACGTAAAATATTTCTAGTTTAGAATACGCGATACTGCAATTATCGTTTCACAAACAAGGGACTACGTTTTCTCCTTGCCTTCCTCCGCGGGGGGTGAATTTCCTGCTTCCCCGGGATGCGCGGAAGCGCACGTATCTGCGCGCGTTGCAGGCTGGTCGTGTCGGTAGCGGGCCGGCCAGGCCTCGGTGGTGGTCGTCGGCGTGGACGGCGTGGTGAAAGCTCATCGTTCCGCGTAAAAGCGATATCCTTGACTGTGAATTTTCGTCGTGTGTCGCTATGATAACCCAGCACGTACTAAAAGGGAAGATCCACCTACTCGTGCGGCGATGTCGTGGCGGCACTCTCAAGACAGCAGAAACGCCCGTGCCGTCGTGTTTGTTTACTTCGACTACAGTGGTGCTTTCTAAGCATTTGTGTCCTCGAACATCGCCCGGATTTCTTATTTGGCGCATTTCATGCGTGTGCTCAAGTTCAAGGTATTACTGGCGTGTACCGTATAAAGGATGCGAATTTTCACGCGTTTTCATCACCGGAGAGAAGTGATTAGTGTTAGCAATCCTGAACGCTCGCAACGTCTATCTGATCACGAAATCATATTTCTACGTTGCTATATCTCTGCTAAGATTACATTGTCTTTTATAATCGTAGAAAAGGCGTGTGGCGATATTTGTACTATTGCAATGTCGCGTATTAGAGTCGTGATCGTCCAAGACGGCGTACTGCATCTTTTTATTTTCTTTTTTTCATCCACTGTACCCTGCAAGCCTATCAAGAAAAAATAATAATAAAGCTTTAGGCTATAGACAACTGTCTGTCGTTATTCGGTTACGGCATTGAGTAGCAGTGCGTCCCCTTTTTAGAGGGGCCGCTGAAACAGCTGACGGCCGCGTATAGAAGCGGTCGCCGTGCTGACGACCCGCTGCGCTTGTTGTAGTGGTTGCAGGTGTGTGTATACGCGCGGCGCAGAGCGGTCGTTCCGGTCGCAACAAACGCAGTCGTAGGTACGCTCTCATTGCATATGTCTGAACCAGCCTTTCCCCTGTCCTCCCGAGGCGAAAGGCAACGTGGCGACATCGTTTGACATCACGTACTAGAGGTAACGCTGCGATGTCAAACGTTGGTTCGGTTACGACTTGCCCCAACCGCAAATCGAAGAATGCCCGAAAAGGTCCGCGTTTCGCCGTCCTCGGAACCCGAACATGACTCCGAAGCGCTGCAATCGTCTACATCGCACGTCGAAGTGGCGTCATAGGAAATCATCCCCAGGTCGGCTGTCCGCCGAAGAATTACAACCTCTAACGGCGTCAGGTCCTCGAGCGTAGAGAACTCCGCCATGATCGAAGCTCGAATGACAAAGAGGTTCGGCCGATGCGGCTACCTCGGGATCACTGCGCGACGGAACGTCGTCCAACGCCATTGGCCCGAGATCCTTTTGATAAGCGTGCGTGGACCAATGAGAGTGGTTTCGTTTTCGGGTGGATCCGAGGTTTGGCGGCCTTCAATTACATTTTTATTAAAGAAATAATCACCGTATGACTATATTTTTTTTGTTTTTAGGGATACTTAGGGGGTCTAAATTCAGCTGTCATCATCAAAACACGAACTCAAAAACCACTTGAGTGCCCCTTTAAAGGAGTCATGAAACGCTTTTCCAACTTTTTCCTGTTTAGCTTTCCTCCTCAACTCGTAAATCGCGCATTCTACCGAACAGTTCAAGAAGACGGAAAGGGGGAGTCCCCTCTAGCTCGGACTCTCGTTTGCGTAATCCGGACACATCCATTCTCCCCCTAGAAGATTAGCCCGTCGCTCAAAATTCAGACAGTTGCTTTCCCCACCCCGTTCACCCCGAAGCTGACTGTGCTATGGAAGCTACGTGCTCCTTAGGCCAGCCACACTTTTGCCGCGTGATCACGCTCTCTCGCGCATACCCACGCGCAGAGAATGAGGTCAGGTGATGAAAAGGGGGTGGCTGATTGGTCCGGCAAACGCGTAGCTTCCAACACAATGTCAGCTTAGGGATGAAGGGAATAAGTGAGGTTCGGTGTCGTGTGACGTTCGTTTGGGCCCGGTGACGCGCTGCGGGGGCCCGGTGACGCGCTGCGGGGTCTGCGGATGTATCACAGTGAAAAGGCAGAGGGCTTACGAAGGGAAGGATTTACGAAATAGTCCGCTGTGTTTTTCCAATTTTCGTACTGAAAGTCAGGCTTTTGACTTTCTACCTTTTTTCTTTTAGCCCACTGAACGATGTGCTATTAGTAAAATCCCAATATAAATTGATTCATTCCAGCCCGAAATTCGTTTCATGGGCCCTTTAATTTTATTTTACACATGCAGAAATCAAGAGGGGGGTCCGGATGTCCTGACCCCCCTCTAAATCAGTGTTGCCAGATGGTCCAACCAGAAACCGCCAAACGACTGGGAGGTATAGCCCAAATATAGCCGAAGCCGTAAAAAAACTATAGCCCAAAATAGCCAAGATAAAAGCAATGATTTTTAAGCCTTATATCTACAATTTCTCATACTCATACAATACGAGTATACGTTACAAATTCTGTTTCAACCCTCAGATGCACCAACTTTTGTGTAAATTATGTTACTTGTGAATTTAAAAAAAAAAAAAAAAAAAGCTTCGGAAGGATGAAAATCCGTACAAAACTGGCACTTCCTTCGTTTTTCAGACGCACAAAACACACGAAGACAGCTTCATTGTGAAGCCCGGGAGATATGTTCATAAAGAAAAGAACAAAATACAGAAGCAGAACATTCAGAACACTGGAAACCAGAACCCCAATATCTCAGGTCCTTACCAATATTCCACCCGTCTCTTTTGCTTTGTGAAGAATATTAGTGTCACCCATTCATGTTCACGTTATTTCTGATAGTGTTGTCCTTTCTTGGGGTGGGCAACGACTGGAATGTGTTTAGCGGTGAAACTGCGGACTTCTCATTTTTACAAACTTGGGTGCCGAAGAATTCTCACAATGGGCACCAAAGCAGCATTTGGATAGTTCAGTCTACGTCTGGGCAGAGCCCTATGCGTCCGGGTTGAAGGCGCGCTACCGGGCCTGTGGCAATAGTGCAATCTGTTTGGTTTGCTCCACTGCGCTGCAGGGAGACCGCTTGAACTCTGCAAGCATTGCTTCACTGCGCATTGTGAAAACCCCGAAGTTTGTAGAAGTTTGAAGCCTTTCTCCTTCCTCTCTCTCCTCTCGACTAGCCAAAAGAGACACAATTTTTTGAAACTGATTAAAAGTTCGAAAATTAACTAGCCGAACCTCAAAGTTCGGCGGCGAACCTGAGGTTCGACAAAATTTCGCCGCATTCTTAGAAATAGCCCAAAATAGCCGCATAGCCAACCACGAAATTTTGACGCCAACTAGAAAAAAGTGTAGCCCAATTTGGCTATATTGAGCCCAATCTGGCAACACTGCTCTAAATCCGCCCCTGTCCTACCCGCCACCAAGCGGCGCATACTAGAAAGGTGTAATGGGATCAGGCGCCAACAAGCGGCGAGCGTAGAAAGGTCTCGGATGTACACGGCGGCGCTGCTGTCGTACAGACTGGAGGATCCGACCGGTTCCGAGCGTTCCCAAGGCCTTCGGCGAGCAGCTTTGGCTTGCGGTTTGGCCTTTCGGCGGTATGGCAGCGCGATGTGGCTCCCGTTCTGAACTAGGGATGCCGCGAACCACCCCAGGTTCGAATTCAAAAGGTTTCGATATTTTCGAACCGAACTGAGGTTCGAATTCGAAAGATTTTGATATTTTCGACCGTTCCGAGGATCGAAATCGAAAAGTTCGCAACTTTCAAACAACGTGGAGTTGCGAATGTGAAAAGTTCGAAGCTTTCACGGCTTCTAAAAGTTCGGGTTCAATTATTTCGAATATCCTCTTACTTGAGGTTCGAGAAATTCGAAGATTTCGATCTTTTCTAACTTGAAATTCGAGAGATTCGAAAGTTCTAATTTTTTAGGATCTGAAGTTCGAAAAATTCGGAGGTTTCGATTTTTTTTTTTCTTTAATATGAAGTTCAAAAAATTTTAAAGAATTTGGAAGAAAAAGTGTAAAGACAGAAAAAAGGGGACAGGAAAACGTCTCAAACTCAACTCAGCTGAAAACTCAGCTCAGGACAACGTCTCAAACTCAACTCAGCTGAGTTTGAGACGTTGTCCTGTCCCCTTTCTTCTGTCTTCTTACACGTTTTCTTTCAAATTTCCTTCCTAGTCTCAGAATTTTGCATCATGATCAACATACACCAGCTCGCTGGCACCTTGACAAACTTTTAGTTTGTAATTGCTTCGGAGATTTATTTTCCGGGACGGAAGAAACGCCGAGCAAAAAGCACAGAAGCCGACACAACTCGAGGTCGAGGAGCGTTCTACCATACCAGTCGCGTCGCAAGAGGAAAAACGGGGAAGAAGGGGAGGGGGGGCCTCCAGTGCCCCCCCCCCCCCCCCGATATTTCGGACTGTTAAAGAAAACAATACGGGAAAGAGGGCGTGGCCGAGCTTATTTTAATCTGAAATTATTTATGCATATGTATAGCTACTGTCGTTCTTCACTGCATAAAAGATCGCGTGGATGGTCATTGTTAGAAACTCGTTGTCAGAAGGCACTAGTCACATGCTGAGTGGTTCGGAAGTTCAAAGCTATGTCTTTTCGAGCTAAATAACCGTGCCTTTAATAAAAAAAAAATTAAACATAACAATAAATGCGGGGTAGAAGAGAAAAAAAAAAACTATCAAGAACCCGCCGGAAGTGTTGTATTCTTGCATGTTCAGAGGCTCAGAACTTCGAACCAAGTTTCTTCCTGCCAAAATGTGTACAGGCTAATATAAACACGTCCCAGGAACGTAAAATAAGAAAATTAAAAAAAATTAAAAATCGCTTTCTTTTTTAATGACGCGCTGAACTTGAACAATATTAGAAATCTTCCCCTATGAGTTAATTTATTCCCCAATGTAAAAAAAAAAATATACATTATTTTGTATTCTGCAGAGAGCAATGATATGTACTGTCTGTGGTGTAATTTATATGCGGTATCTCATGCAATTTAGACGAAAAAAATTACCAAGTTTAGGGCATAATTGCCCTAAGATATATGTTTGGACATTTCTTCGAAACTCATCTTGAATAACAATAATCATATCTTAAGACGATACTTACCTAGACATAGATCATTCTTTAAAAAAAAAATTAATATCTCTACCATGAATAACTTCGGCTATAGCGCGCTTCAAATATGGCACAAACGACAATCGCCGAAAACCCGTCGTCCTTCGATCCTCGCTCCTTCGAGAATTTATTTCTTTAAAACTAAGCATGCCAGAACATTGAAATAAACGAAATTATCTTTCACAAGGAATGCAGCACCGCATGTAAAACTGCGAAAAAAAAAATTACGAATGTACCTCATTGCTTGAATCCAAATGAAACCGCCCGCCGGTCTTCCGAAGTTCGACGAACTTCGATCTTTTACCCTAAAAGTTCGAAGTTCGTCGACCTTTTAATTTCTCACAATTTGGAAGTTCAAAAATTTTCGAATTCTTTAAAGAAAAAAGTTCGAAAGTTCAAAATTATCGAATTTATTTGCGTAAGAAGTTCGAAAGTTGGAAAAGCTTTGAGCTTTTCAGTGCAAGAAATTCGAAAAGTTCGAAAAGCATCGATTTTTTTAGTGTATCAAGTTCGAAAGTTCGACAAGCATCGAATTTTTTAGCGTAATAAGTTAGAAATTTTGAAAAGGATCGAACTTTTTAGCGTAATATGGTCGAAGGTTCGAAAAACATTGCATCTGAACGTGCAAAGTTCGAAATTTCGAAAAACGTTGAACTACTTAATTTAACAAGTTCGAAAATTCGACTTCCGTCGAATTTCTCGATATGGAAAGTTCGAAAATTCAAAATCTTTCGAGCCTTTCGAACCGCTTGATTCCATCATCGAAGCTTCGGTTCGAAAAAAAATTGCGGTGGCTTAGCTCGGCTATGCCAGGATATACGTAGCGTGAGCTTATGCGCACAAAATGAGAGGCGCTATCAAGCGGCTCCGGTGCAGCGTCAGAGTTGGCTACTGCGCAACGGAGGCGCACAGCTGGACACGCGGCGGCGCCAGTGCGTCTGCCGCGGCTATGACGTCACTCCTCTGGAATGCGCAGACCGGCGAGGCGTGCGCGGCGGCGGCTTCGCGTGGCTCTCATAATGAGCCGTGCTCATTATGCGGAGCTCCGCCGCCGCCGCCGCCGTGCGCTCCGCATAATGAGCACGGCTCGCATAATGAGCTCGGCTCATTATGAGGGCCACGCGAAACTGCTCAACCTCGGCCAGTGTAGCTAACGCTCCAAAAAGTTCGCGGCATCCCTATTCTGAACTGATCTTTACCCCGTAATCCCCGTGTTTGCTGTCGTTTGTGGCCAATGAAGTGTCATGCCGAATAAGTGTTTAATAGCGCAGCGAATGCAATGCGAGCCGCCCTGGCTGCCCGCTTCATACAGCCTATCCAGAACATGCGTTAGTGGCGCCCTCTCGAGCCGTCGACACGGAGTGCGGCAGCCGTGAGCGCTCGCTGAGCTCACTAATCCTCCTCTAATTCACGGCCACTCAAGCAACCAAGGTTGTCATGAAGGATGTTATCTTTTGCTTGCTTTCGTAATTTTAATTCGCCTATAACTTTTAAAATAAAGCGAAATTCGAGAAAAGAAAAGTTTCATTAAGTTACTACGTTCAGTGCGCTCAAGTTCGGCGCAAATTAAAAACCAGTAAAAAAAGTTCTTGCAGGGCCCCTTTAAGCTGAGACTAGAAGCTCCGCCTTCAGGGCAAGCTTGCTGGTTTCTGCAGTGCTTTCACTGCGCGTACATACCTGCGCGTTCACACCTGTGTTAGCAAGGGCAGGAAGCTCGCGCTGAAGGCGGAGCTCCTATGCCACACTGAACGTTGAGGCCCGCGGCGCCGCATCCAACGATGGTGAGATGGTATTGTACAGTTGCGTGTGATGGCGGTTCAAATAGAGGTTGTGGACAAGGGTGAGGGGTCGATGTTGCAGTTACAGACGTAGATGTTTCATCTACGTCTTCACCTTTAACTTCAGTTAAATATAGGCTCTGGAAATCTGTAAAAATAAAGCACTAATATGACAGACCTCGGCACTGGCCTTTGAACTTGTGATCGCAACGTCACAAAGCAAGATGGTCAAACTTACGTTCCTGTTGTTGTTTGCGGATTTTATGGCGCAAGAGAACGATGGCCATACTGCGCCAAACTAGGTAAACTAAAATGAACCCGATGTACCAAGAAAGTATTTCCGCTATAGTTTGTGTAAAATCGCTATATTTTCTAGAAAAGCTAAGAGACGGTCAAGTGATATTAGAGGCTGCTCCCCTAGGAACAGGGCAGGATGGAAAGGGATACAGTACTTGAAAAGCTCAGAAAAAAAAGAACTTGTGTTGTTGAAGAAGACCAGGGCAAAGAAAAATATGTAGAACAGACAAATTGTCTTCACAGAGCTCGCACACCGGTAGGATCCTCACCAACAAGCAGGTGTCGATGGGTGAGGAAGGTGTGGCCGATCCTCAAGCGGCACAGAAGAACCTCACGGAAATGACTCCGGTTATAGGAACTTTCCCACGTACCGATGCCTGGCTTGATAATATGAAGTTTGTTGTTATCGGCCGAATCCCACTCGGACTGCCACAGTTTTAGAAGTGCAAGCCGTATGGGCCTTGTTAGGTCTTGGTATGGTATGCAGGCCTGTGATGGTAAGAGGTTATGCGAGGAGGCGGCCAGTCTATCTGCAGCCTCGTTGCCTGCAATGCCCACATGGCTCGGGATCCAACAAAACTTAATATCCTTCCCATCTCCGAGGCCCAGTTGAACTTTAGCACATAACAGTTGAGTCAGCTTGTTCTTGGTTGGATTAAGTGAACATGCTGCAGTAACAACGCTCGAGTCTACAAAAAGAACTGCTTTCATCACTTTGCTCCGGATAATATAGTGAAGTGCGGACAGCACGCCATATAGCTGGGCAGTAAAAATACTAGCAACATTATTCAGCCGTGTCACATGTGTAAACGAATTTGAATGTACAGCTGAGCCTACATACGTTGAAGACTTGGCTCCATCAGTGTAAAATTGATGATAATTCTTGTACTTTCTTGCAGTGCAAGGAATTCCTGCTGTAAAATGAGTGGGGAGACATTATGTTTATTAAATTTTGTGAAGTACCAATCACAAGCTATAGGCTTGATATCCCATGGGGCAGTATGACATGCATTTTCTAGGAGGCAGACATTTTCACGAGGCAGGCCAAGGGAAAGACGAAGGTTCTCAAAACGAAGACTCAAGGGTTGAACAACAGTTGGCTTATGTTCAAAGGTACGCCAAAATCGAGACTCTCGGATATAAATGTGGGCTGGATGACTAGAATCCGATAAAACTTTGTAAACATAGACTAGACTAAGGAGCTGCCACCTTTTCTCAAGTGACATTTCATTAGAGTCAACATATACAAGCTTGGGATAGGGGATGTTCGAAAAGCACCACTTGCTAGACGCAACCCAAGATGGTGCACTGGATCAAGCATCTTCAATGCAGACGGCCGAGCAGATGCATATACAATAGCGCCATAATCAAGACGTGATCGTACGAGAGTGGAATAGAGCCGAAGCAGACACTTTTTGTCGGAGCCCCAAGAGTTGTGAGAAAGAACTTTTAGGATATTCATTGACTGCATACACTTTAGCTTCAGCCACTTGAGGTAAGATACAAAGCTAAGTTTACGGTCGAAAATCACCCCTAGGAACTTATGCTCTGGTCTTACTGCAATGCAATTTCCATTTAAACTGAGAGTCGGATCCAACCAAAGCCCACGCCGCAGAGAAAAGGGGACACAGATTGTCTTTTCTGACGAGAACTTAAAGCCATTTTCATTTGCCCATTTAGTCATTTTATTTATGGTTAGCTGCAGCTGTCTTTCGCAGCGAGACATATTACAAGATGCCACAGAAATTTGAATATCATCCACATATAGGGAGTACGACACGGAAGGAGGTATGACCTGACAGAGAGAATTAATTTTTACGGCGAAGAGAGTGACACTCAGGACTCCCCTGAGGAACGCCGTTTTCCTGAACAAACGAATCAGATAATGTAGTGCCTAGCCGGACACGGAAAGTGCGTCCACTCAGGAAGTTCTTTATGCAATGAAGCAATCGGCCACGTACTCCGTGCATAAAAAGGTCGCGCAGGATGCCATGTTTCCAAGTGGTATCATAAGCCTTTTCTCAGTCAAAAAAGACTGATACACAATGCTGCTTATTCACAAAAGCCTCGCGTACAATTGTCTCCAGCCGAACTAAATGGTCGGTCGTGGAGCGTCCAGGTCGACAGCCGCACTAATTTATATCCAAAATATTGTGTTGTTCAAGGAAATAAACAAGCCGAATATTCACTAACCTTTCAAAAGTTTTCCCCAAGCAACTTGTTAATGCTATTGGTCTGTAACTGGAAGGAAAGGAAGGGTCTTTTCCAGGCTTCAGCAGCGGAATAACTGCTGCCCGGTTCCATTCGGAAGGGAAGTGTGAATCTTTCCACAGACGATTGAAATAAGCAAGTAGGCCAGCGAGTGATTCCTTCGACAAGTGTCGGATCATCTCATAATGTATTCGGTCAGTACCGGGGGACGAGTTTTTCCGGATATTAAGTGCCATTTGGAGCTCCACCATAGTAAACGGTTGATAGTAGGGTGCAGAGGCTCCTCCTGCCAGGCTGACTTTCGTTCTTTCTGCCTCCGTCTTAAACATCAAAAACACTGAAGAGTAATGGGAGGAGTTAGAAATGGCTGCAAAATGTTTGCCCAACACATTAGCCTGGTCGCGCAACGAATTTACTGAGGGAAAAAGAGGAACTGTAAAGCAACGGTATTTGCCTTCGACCTTGTGAAGTCGTTCCCATGCTTCCTTTGCTGGGACGTAGCTGCTGATAGAGGTAAGATAACCTTTCCAAGACTTCCTCTTTGCCTGCTCCCTGGTTGAACGAACTTGAGCTCTATTTCTCTGAAACTCCATCAAATTCACAGATGTTGGATATCTCCGAGATATGCCCCAAGCCCTATCCTGTTTTTTCTTTGTGGCTGAACATTCTTTATTCCACCATGGCTTACATTTTTTGGCAATGTTACAGGAAGTCTGAGGGATGGAGCGAAAGGCAGCATTTATGATCTGGTCTGTGATGTATGTGGTGGCCTCCTCATGCGTTAATGGCAAGAACATGCAAGGTTTGAGTTCCGAGTTTAGGCTGAAAAAACCCCAGTCTGCCTTTTCCAGTTTCCAACGTGGACTGCGTTTCATGAGGCTTGGCATAGAAACCTGACTCTCCAGAACGACTGGAAAGTGGTCGCTCCCAAAGGGGTTATTTAAAACTTTCCAAGTAAATGTAGAAAACAATAAGGGGGATGAATTGAAAGATCAATAGAAGTGAATGAGTTGTGAGCCGCGCTGAAAAATGTTGGCTCTCCCGTGTTCATAAGGCACAGCCCAGAAGATAATAAAAATCGCTCAATTACCCCACCACGCGAGTCCTGACGGGCACTACCCCACAAGCCGGGGTGGTGAGCATTAAAATCTCCTAACAGCAAAAATGGGTGAGGAAGCTGTGTAACCAGCCGTTGAAGGTCATGAAGATGCAGTGGAATGTTTGGTGGAATATAAATAGAAACAACAGTGATAAGGCGGTCCAAAAGAAGACGCACAGCCACAGCCTCAAGAGGCGTAGCAAGAGGAACCTGAGAGCAGGCAACTCCATTTTTTACAACCACAGCTACTCCACCAGATGAATTAGATGCAGGGCGATCTTTTCTAAAAACTTGATGGGGCGCAATACTGACTTATGTTTATCATTGAGGTGCGTCTCTTGTAAAGAGAGAGCAATAGGACGTAAATCGTCCATAAAAAAGTTAACATCGTCAATATTACGTAAAAGACCGCGGCAGTTCCACTGCATGAAATGAAATTTAGCCATGCCTCTAAAAATGTAATGAAAAAAATTAAATTAAAACGCTGCTAAACCTGTAAAACTAGAAGGAAATACATGAAAAATTACATATCTGCCGCTTATGGCACCAATCGATCAGCACCATCACTTTCAGGGGATTACGGGTTGTTTGTTCTTGCGTTTAGTCTTTGGAGTCTGCCATTCCATGTCGTCTTGGTCAGACGCATGAATGGAGACTTCCATGCTATCATCCATTGCCTCTACTTCTTGAGACGAGGCCTTTGCTGCAGGTTTGGGTAGGCTCGGAGAATGGGGCGCAAGGCCCCGTCCACGACCAGACCCAGCCAAAGAGGCGGAGGAGGTGCTGGGCAGGGCATCGCCCAAACTCACCCGTTCCTTCCCCTTGGGCGCTGCAGGAGCGACACGAGAGCCATGCCGCTCCTTGGATGATGCTCTATCCAGGGAGTGTGTGCGAGAGTGTCGACCCTTCTCCCTGGAAGGAGATTGCGGAGGAGGGACGGTTGCCGTAGCCGCCGGGCCATTCTGAGCTTGGGAAGCAGCCTGCGTACCCTCTACGTGAGAGGGCTGAGGCTGTTTTCCCGCAAGACTGCGAGTGTTTGCGCTCTGGCTGGGAGGGTCAGCAGACCCACCAGCCGTGATTGCACGCCCTGGAAGCTGAATCTTCAGCTGGGGCGTGGGGGACTGCCGTGGCTTCCCATAGTCCAAAAAGGACGTTTGGGTTGCCGCGGAAACCTTTAGTGGTGCAGGTCCCCGCTGCACCACTTGGGCGTAGCCGCCTTTCCGTATGAATGCAAAGCGACGTCGGCGTGCTTCAGGGTGAGAAAGGTTTTCTCTAACTTTCAAGGTGAGGACCTCTTTCTCGTCTTTCCACGTCTTGCATGATCTGGAATATGCTGGGTGAGGTTCTGAGCAGTTTACACAGTGAGGGTTGTTAGTACATGCATCAGCTTCGTGGTCGGTCTTACTACACTTTGCACAGGTGGCCTTACCACGGCAGCTCTGAGAGCCATGGCCGAATCTCTGGCACTTGAAGCATCTACGGGGGTTTGGCACATAAGGCCGAACCCTGCAGCGCAGGTACCCAGCTTTCACAGCCTCTGGAAGGACGGTCGATTGGAAGGTGAGTACGATATGTTTGGTCTTGAACTCGTTCCCATCACGACGTATGGTGATACGTCTTGCAGCTGTGACACCTTGGTCGGAGAGCCTGCCTTCAACAATTTCACTTTCAGAGCTGTCAAGGAGGTCATCCTCGGAAATAACTCCTTGGATGCTGTTTAGCGTTCGGTGGGGAGAGACAGAAATGTCATATCCAGAGACAGACGTTAAACCTAGTAGTGCAGTACTCTGCTCGCTTGATTCAATCTCAGCAAGTAGGTCACCGGATGGCATTTTCCTGGCTTTGAATTCCTTACCGACAACACCCTCGAGTGTCTTTGCGACAAGGAAAGGAGATAATTTCGAGAGCTGTGTCTCACTTTCAGAGTGAAGAATCAAAAACTTTGGAGATCTGGCAGGTCTAGCTTGTGTCTTTTTTGAAACTTGGACCTCGGTGCGGACCCTTTTCAGGGGCCGATCGAGGACGGTTTTAGTACGAGAACCCATAAAGATGGGAAGGAAAGTTCAGTGCCCGGGTGCACCGCCCACCACGGAGCCCAACAAGAGGGTAGGTAATGTGCAATAGCAAGAAAGGCTTGGCTGACACAATTAGTCTACCAGTGCTGTCCGGGCACTGTATACCCTAGTGTGATTGCAGGGACAGGACCTGTTTCCACTCAAGCTTGGCCCTTGCCGCCTAAGAAGATGAAACAGGAAGGAAGAGAGTGTAGAAGAAAAGAGAAAGAGGTGGGAGGAAAAGTGAAAGAAGGAAATAGAGGGTAGAAGAGGAAACTGACTGAATCATCCTGACTGAATCATCCTGGTCGGGCCAAACCAGGACACCCGTCTACGAGAAGCAGAGGCCGAAGCGGTGTATTGCCTCGCCCGGGGGGCCCCGAAGGGTCCAAACATACCCCGGGCTCGGCTCAACCACCAGGGTCCCCCTTTCCCCGGACACGGGTTAAGCCACGCACAGCCAGACGTGGGTGGGCGAACCCACATGGCTCGGGGTTCGTAGTGACACCACTCACCAAGCACCTACTAAAGTAGGTGCCCCCTGCGTGCGGGTATGGTGGCCCACATGGCTGGGGTCCATGTTGACGCTACTCACCAAGCACCTAGCACCTAAGGTGCAGGCGCCCCCTGCGGGGCTCGGGGTCCGTGGAGACCCCACTCTCCAAACACCTGCTTACACAGGTGCCCCGTGGCACCTGCGCGGAAACTTACGTTCCTCCCTCCAGGAAATTACAAACATTGTCGTCCCTTTTGGAAACAAGCTGGAACGTCTCCCGTATTATCTGCTGTTGAGACTCTTCGGGCTGAAATTGAAATGAATCAGTCAATCAATCACTCGCGGACAATCGCGGTTTCCCGTGATTGTTGAATACTAAAATGGCTTTGACCATCCTGAAATACGTTTGTGGTAAAGTCGGTTTTCACTGTTTACTCCGAAACGTGTAACATACTGCCAGCAAGACTCCAACTTCAGCCATTACCGCTGTGGAGTGTGGACCGGGGGTGCGTATTTTCGGCACCGATTTGAAGTCCAGGGGGCCCGGTTAATGACGTCACAGACGTCCAAATTTTATTTGCTGTTCTTTGACGTAAACGCGTTTTATTTTGGGTGCCGCCGACTGCATTTTGAAACCTCAGTGGCGTCGGTCGGTCGGCGAGTGTGTGCGCGTGGTCGGGTGCTCGGCGGCTCGGTGTACTCGTTGGTGTGTGTCGACGTGCCGCCTGTGCTCGTCGCGTTTCAATTGCCGACATCCAGAAACAGTGTTTTCCAATTTCGTTCGCCCGGTGTCGTCGCGGTCACTCCCGTTGCAAAAGAAGATTCGTAGTGACTACAGTACCGTCCGACGGCACTTTTTGCAGAGCGTTCCAGTGCCGTCCGACGGTACTCCACTACGGTATACTCTTAAAGGGTAACTGCAAAGAAAACAAAAGCGTATTTTTAAACAGCCTAATTGGAACAAGCCTGTCACAAAACAATTTTTCCGCCCAAAACAAAATTTTTTACAGCAAAATTTATTGCTCGAGACTGATTTTAGTTTGCGGCTATTTCTTCCGTATTAAATCGCGCGCCACAAAGTTGGTATTATAGGTCACGGAGTGGCTGCTATACGTCACGGAGTGACGTATAACAGCCACTCCGCGCGCTTCGAAAGAGCGGGAGTTTCAAATGTGGAGAAGTTCTGACCCCGACTAAATTACGTCCTGTGGCGTAAATATTGCTAGAAAAAAATTGTTTTTTTTCGCGGAAGATTTGTTTTGTGACAGGCTTGTCCCAATTAGGCTGTTTAAAAAAAAAAAAAAACTCTTTTTTTTTTTTTTTGCAGTTACCCTTTAAGTGCCGTCCGAAAGTCTCGTATAAAACGAATTGTCAAAACGAGGTTTCCAAAGCTGTGGCGTATGGGAGCCACTGGTTCCCCTCCCCCGAAAAGGCATACGGCGCGGACGTTCCGGCCGGAGTTGTCTGGCTTCGAGCCTGGTCGCCGTATCGTGTTGGAGAGATTACGTCGCCATGCTGGCCTACTCTCTCGCACTCCTCCGCACGTCTCCCGTTTTCGGAGACGACCGCGATCTCGCGGGGGGGGGGGGGGGGGGGGGAGTCGGGCCTGCCCTCTGAGTGGACGGCCGTTTGGTCGGGGATTCCTGGATTGGACTCTGGGCAACGAGTCGAGTCGCGGCGCGAGCTCGTCCAACCTGCGATGACTCCACGCTAGTGATTCTCCTGGCTCTGACAGTCGGCGTCCCCACTACCTGTGGACGTCCGTCTGCCAAGAGCCCTGGCCCGAACTCCTGCGACGACGGGTAGCGGCGTGAGCTCGTCCGACCGGCGATGACTCCGCTCGCCATTACCCCTTTGGCTTTCAGGTCGGCGGGCGCTGCGGGCACACTGTGTCCACGGCTCGCTTGACCGCAGTGCCTTGTTGGGGCCCCTGGTACTCAATAAACGTTGTTGGATACCGGGATCATCGTTGTTGGCATGGCGTCGGACAAACCCGGCGCGGCGACCGCCCTCGCTGGTAGTAGCCGTCGGCTGCGCGGTGGGACCAGTGGGACGGACAGCGGATTTCCCCTTTGAGCACCGGTCAGCAGACGTAAAGGTGCGTAATCCTGCCTTGTTTATTGTCATAAGCGTAGCTTAACGTGGTCTGATTCCACTTCCGGCAGCCGAAGCGATCGGACGCGGAATGTCTAGCTCCGACGGAGCGGTTTCGGCGGCCCAGCCGGGCCGCGGTATCAGGAACATTGAAGATAAGGAATACGCTGTCATCTTGCCTTCGCTGCCCACCGGTTCACTCGTGGTAAATACGGTTTTTTTTACATGCGGATGTCAAGGGACGTCCGTACCGCGCCGAAGACTTTCGTGACGCACTGGCTCGCTTAGGACTACTCCCCGAGGTTGTCGCCCTTGGGGCGTATCAAATGAATCATGTCTGGGCCGTCACCTTCAAGACTACCGAGGGCTCCAAGAAGCTACTGGCGGAGTCGGAGCTCGTCGTCGACCCGGGCAACAGGGACGTACGCCTCAAGCTCCATTGGCTGCTTTTTAACGTCGGCGACGACGACGTGAGGGCAGCCCTGGCGCCTTATGGCAAGGTCCTGGACGTCTCCAGGGTGCGGTGGCACATTGACAGCTGCCACAGCGTCAGCACCATGACGTAGACGGCGGTGCTGCGCCTGAAGGGGGGAGTGACTCCCGACGACATCCCGCACCAGCTGCGCGTCGCCGGTGAGCTCGCTCTCGTTGTCGTGCCGGGCAGGGCGCCACTCTGCCTGCGGTGTCAGCGGACGGGGCACATCCGCAAGGAGTGCCGCGTCCCCAAGTGCAACGTCTGCCGACGGTTCGGCCACGACGGCACGCAATGCGTAAGGACCTACGCAGCGGCCGTGGGTCCTGTGGGAGGCGAGGAGAAATCCGAGATTCTCATGGACGAGGCCGACGCCGAGGAAGCCGTCGCGGGTCCGGAGACCGGGGCGGCGCCACCGCAGAGAGCAACGGCTGCGCCCGAGCGCGACACGGCCGCGTCCGCGGTCAACGTGGCATCTGGTGCTGGGACGGCGAGCCAGGCCGCACAGGCCGAGTCTCCGGGCGTTCATCCCGTTGAGACGTCGAGGCCTGGAGTCAAGGCCGCCGACACGCGCGACGACGCTACCCCTGAACAACCAGGCGTCGTGCCCATGGAGACGGCCGTGACACCGGTGCCCACCGCAAAGCGGGCTCGGGACGACGACGCTGCTGACCCGGAGGCGGCGATGAAGGAGGAGCCGCCTGCTAAGACGGCACCCACAAGGTTGAGACGGCCCGGCGCCGGCCCGAACGTTGCTGCAGGTGTAGTCAGGGGTGCCAAGCCATCCCCCTGATAGCGTAGGAAAGGCGACGGTCTCGGTGGTGGCGCGAAAGTCGTGGAAGGTGTGTAACGAGTCAGAGGAGAAGGCCGCCCGACTCGAGGTAAGCGCCATACGGTCCGTCCCTTTTATTTTTAATGGCTATTAGACTAGTGTCGGCCCTACGAATCGCCACGCTTAACGTGCGCGGCCTGTCAGCGAGGCGCCGGCAATATCAGTTAAGCCGCCTGTTTGCCGAGCATGAGCTTGACATAATCGCCGTGCAGGAGACGAAAGTCGAAAGCCACGAACAGACGGACCGTATGGTGCGACGTTGGTCCTGGGTGCGACCCTTTCAGTCTTTGTTCAATGTTTGCGTTTCGCACGCGGTTGGTTTTTCCGGAGGCTGTTGTTTATTTATTCGTCGATCAGTAGGTATCGTAGAAACGGCCGTACATTCGTGTTCTTCTGGCCGTCTTGTTTATTGTGATTTTTCCTTTTCTAACGTTGAGTGGCGGGTGATTTGCATTTATGCGCCGAACCGGGAGAGTGAGCGTAAAGTTTTCTTTGAAAGTATTGAAAGATATCTCAACTGTAATAGGGTCGTTATTTTTCTCGGTGATTTTAATTGTGTTTGCTCGCCAGAGGATAGAGTGAGTCAAGTGCGTTTTCGAGATCCAAGTGCCTTTTCTTTGAGTGAAATTATTGCAAAAAATACATTAGAGGACGTCACTGTTTGTGCATCTGAAGGGGGGGTGCAGTACACCCATTTTCAAGGTAATAGCCATGCCCGGCTTGATAGAGCGTATATTTCACTTGAACTTGTTCCCCTTTGCGACCACTACGAGGTGAAACACGTTTCTTTTAGCGGTCATGCTTTGGTATTTTTTACTCTTGGGAACAAGAAGAAATCAACGCGATGGGAATGGGCGCTATGGTAGATGAACGGATGTCTCGTTAATGATGAACTTTTTATTTCCCAAGTCAAAGAATTGTTTCAAAGTTTATTTGTGAACGACCGAGCAAAGTGGGGGGAAATGTGGGAAGTGTTTAAAGAGGACGTCAAAATGATCGCTATCGAGAGATGTAGCGTCATAACTCATCACAAAAAGATTAAAGAGAAGGATCTTCGGCGCAAGTTAGACATGTTCATAGCTGAAGAAGGCAAAAAACCCGGCGAGTTCGCGAAAGAAATAAGAGATGTTAAAAGTCAATTGGAAATGATCGATGCTGAGAAGTACAGAGGGGCTATTGTGCGGGCGCGCAGCGAAAAGTATTTGATGGGAGAAAGCCCGACGAAGCGCTCACTTAGCGACGAAAAAAGATATGCAAAACGCAACGAAATCAAAGAGATAAGTTACGGCGCCAGTCTAACCCGCGATAAGAATGTGATTGAAAAAGCGTTTGTTGAACATTATCGCAATCTGCTAGGGAACCGTGCCGCTTTAGATACCGGTTATAAAACTTGTTTTTTGTCATTAATGCCGCAACTGGATCAGCAGGTTTGCGAAAGCTTGGAAGTGCCAATTAGTATTGGAGAAATTGAACAAGCTATTGATGAATTAAGTGCCGGCAAGACGCCCGGGCCGGATGGCCTTGGGGCAGTTTTCTATAAGACTTTTAAAAGTGAGGCAGCAGCTGCACTGCATAAGGTTTTGTCTGAGGCCTACGAAATTCACTTGTTGCCTCCATCGTTTTCAAGGGCGCACACTGTGCTCATTCCCAAGTCTGAAGATACAGTTAAGCTGCTCTCTGTACCAGCGTATAGACCAATTAGCTTAACGAATGTGGATTACAAAGTCTTTATGAAAGTTCTGGCTAGGCGATTGCAATCGGTGATTCGACTACATTAGTGCCGTGTCACGGAAAAAATTGTATCGAGATTTGGTATGTTCTGCTGCCTATACCGCTTTATCGCTCCCTATACTCTGAAGGTCCTGGCCTAGATGTTTTAAAAAGAGTAAAGAAGATGCCGGTGAAGCCTAATGCTAAATCCTTTTTTTTTTTAAACTTCACTGTGGCGTCCTGCCCGTAAAACCATGGTTAGAGGAAAAAGGTATTTTTGTACCATGGTCAACGCATTGTCTTTTATGTAAGCAGCCAGAAACTGTAGAACACGTGTTTATTTACTGCTGGGACGCTGTGTTTTTGTGGGATATACTCCAGCGCACACTCAAAAAGAATTTCCCGATAACCGCCAGAGGTATACGCTTTATATCAATAGAGAATGTAAATGGTGTATACCTTATGATATGATACTACTACTCGGGCTTCACAGTCTATGGAAAACGAGAGTAGGCGTAAATCACGCTGATAAGACAGTCCGCCCGGCGCGTGAATATTTTATTGAAAGAGTTGCCGGTAGGGATGTCGCGAACCACCCTAGGTTCGATTTCGAAAGGTTTCGATATTTGCGAAGCGAAGTGAGGTTCGATTTCGAAAAAATTTCGATATTTTCGTACCGACCGAGGTTCGAATTAAAACAATTCGCAACTTTCGATCACAGTAGGGTTTCGAATTCGAAAAGTTCGAAGCTTTCACGGTTTCTAAAATTTCGGGTTCGAATATTTCGAATATTTTTTTTACTTGAGGTTCGATAAATTCGAAAATTTTGAACTTTCCTAACTTGAAATTCGAGATATTAAAAAAATCTCAATTTCTTAAGATCTGAAGTTCGAAAAGTTCGAAGATTTCGAAATTCTCTGGAAATAAAATTCGAAAACTTCGAACGCTTCGAATTTTTATAGACATGAAGTTCGAACAATTCGAAGATTTCGAATTTCTTTCTGCATAAAGTTCGAAAAGTTCGAAAGTTTCGATTCTCTTTTAACGCTGAATTCGAAAAAAAAAGAAAAAAAAAACTTCGAAGATTTTGAATTTTTTTTAAGTCCAAGTTTTCAAAGTTCGAAGTCCAGTTTTCAAGTTCCTCCACAGTTTCAGTTTCAAATAACGTTTTCACGACTCACTGGTTTTCACGAAATCAAGTTTAGAAAAGTTAGGGTGTGATACCTAGGCTCTGCGAAGTTGGTCAGGCAATTAAATGAGACGACGAGTGTCCCGGATGTGCTGGAATATTTGCCAGTGCAGAGTGACGTGTGACCATAGATCAGTAATTGTGACCGCCAGCCCCGGGGGGGGGGGGGGGGGGGGGGTTCTTTAACGTGCATCACGCAGTAGTGATCACACGAACACACTGTTTTACGATACTCATCCAGTTCGAAATGGCCAGGGGTGGGCAGGAGGTTGAGGCTCAGAAAAACCTTGAAGCGACCTGGCAAACTACCTCCCCACCCCTTGCACGCTGGTAGTAATTCGATCGAACGCCGCCCGAGTGACGCTGGCATATAGTAAGTTAAGTTTGTAATTGTCCTGGAGGTTTATTTTCTGGGACGGAGGAATCGCCTCGCAAAAAGCACAGAAGCCGACACAACTCGAGGTCGAGGAGCGTTCTACCATACAAGTGGCGTCGGAAGAGGAAAAACGGAGAAGGGAAGCGGGGAAGGGGGGGGGGGGGCCTCAGCCCCCCTTTCCCCCTTTCAGATATTTCGGACTGTTAAAGAAAGCAATACGGGGAAAGAGGGCGTGGTCGAGCTTATTTTAATCTGAAATTATTTATGCCTATGTATAGCTACTGTCGCTCTTCACTGCATAAAAGATCGCGTAGATGGTCATTGTTAGAAACTCGTTATCAGAAGGCACTACTCGTCACATGCTTAGTGGTTCGGAAGTTCAAAGCTATGTCTTTACGACCTAAATAACTGTGCCAATGGTAAAAAAAAAAAAAATAATAATAATAATAATAAATGCGGGGATAAAAAGCTGGAGAAAGAAAAAACTATCAAGAACTCGCCGGATGTGTTGTATTCTTGCATATTCAGAGGTTCAGAACTTCGAAACAACTTTCTCCTACCAAAATGTGTACAGGCTAAAAGAAACACGTCCCAGGAACATGAAGCGAAAAAAAAATGTTTTCTTTTAATGACGTGCTGAACTTGAACAATATTAGAAATCTTCTCCCATGAGTTAATTTATTCCTTAACGTGAAAAAACAATAAATACATTATTTTGTATTCTGCAGATGGCAATGATATGTACTGTCTGTGGTGTTAATTTCAATACGATACCTCAAACAACTTAGACGAAAATAAATACCAAGTTTAGGGTATAATTGCATGTAGATACATGTTTGGACATTTCTTTGAAACTCACCTTGAATAACAATAGTCATATCTTAAGACGACACTTATCTAGGCTATACATAGATCATTCTTAAAAAGTTTAACATCTCTACCATAAATAGCTTCGGCTACATCGCGCTTCAAATCTGGCATAAACGATAATCGTCAAAAACCCGTCGTCCTTCCTCGCTCCTTCGGGAATTTATTTCTTTAAAACTAAGCATGCCAGAACATTGAAATAAACGGCATTGTCTTCCGTAAAGAACGGAACACCGCATGTAAAAGTTCGAGAAAAAAAAAAGTACGAAAGTACCTCACTACTTGAATTCAAATGAAACCGTCCGCCGGTCTTTCGAAGTTCGACGAACGTCGAACTTTTACCCTAAAAGTTCGAAGTTCGTCGAACTTCTGACTTTTCAGGATTCGAAAGTTCGAAACTTTTCGAATTCTATTTATAAATAAGTTCGAAAGTTCGAAAATTATCGATTTCCTTAGCATAGGAAATTCGAAAGTTCGAACAGCTTCGAACTTTTTAGTGCAAGAAATTCGAAAGTTCAAAAATCATCGAATTTTTTGGTCAGTCAAGTTCGGAAGTTCAACAACCATCGATTTTGCAGTGTGATAAGTTCGAAAGTTCGAAAAGGATCGAATTTGTTAGCGTAATAAGTTCGACGGTTCGAAAAGCGTCGAACTTCTTAGCTTAACAAGTTAGAAAATTCGACTTCCGTCGAATTTTACGATTTAGAAAATTCGAAAATGCGAAATCTTTCGAACCTTCCGAATCGCTTGATTCGATCATCGAAACTTCGATTCGAAAAAAGTTCGCGGCATCCCTAGTTGCCGGCATGCGCCAAGTGTTCCGGGCACAGCCCGAACAGCCGGATTGGTAGCCCATTCTTGATGATTTGGTGTGTCTGAAAGAATTTAAAGGACGCCATGGCAGCCAGGTTACGGCTGACGTGTTTTTAACCCCTGCTTGTATACATATCCCATTGTACATATGATAAAACAGGCAATAAATAAAAAAGTAAGCGGAGCTTAACGGTTAGATGTCCGCCTCATACGTATGTGGTCGTAGGTTCGATCCGCAGTAAAGGCTTACCTTTCTTTTTTTAAACATTTTGTTTTGTTGGGGCATTTGGCCATATTTAGGACATTTCTGTTTTACGATTAACACTGAAAAAAAAAAAATGTTGTCGACGACAGTGGTAAAAGCGCGAGCTAGTTGCTTTGGATCACGCGGCACGAGCCCTGCTGCAGCGGGTGCAGTCATGCCACTCAAGGCTACTCGCTCGCCGCTTGCACGGCCTTCGCAGCTATTCTATGCAAGGGTGATAATCCGTCGTATTAAGGCCCGTTCACACACTGGCGACCGAGAGAGACCAGACCGGTTTTTAAGCCTCTTGCGACGTCTTACGACCGGATGCGCTGCAGCGGAGCTGGTCCTAAGACATCGCAAAAGGTTTAAAAACCGGTCTGGTCTCCCTCGGTCTTACTCGGTCGCAAGAGTGGGAACGGGCCTTTAAAGTACAGCTCCAGGAAATTGCGTACAAAATTACTGCGGCTGGGCTCTGTCGCCTCCGGTACACGTAATCTTCATTTGCAACAGGAGTGACGGACGGCACCGTGCGAAGTTTGAAAATGGAGAACGCTTGAGAACGCGACGAGTACAGGCGGCAACGTCGACAACACGCACCAGCGCGGACACCGCCCAGCCGCCGAGCACCCGGCCACACACACGCCGAGCGATCGACATTTCAAAATACAGTCAGCGACATCCAAAGAAAACGTGTTGTTGACGTCAAAATAACTAAGACCTCAAAATAAAACGTGTTATTTTGACATCCGTGACGTCTCACAACGCCCCCTGGACACCAAATCGGTACCGAAAATACGCAGCCGTGGACCCATCGTGGACCCCCGCAAGGTATATGTACATGGGTAGCGAAGCATTAGCGAAGCTTCGGCCAAAAAGCGGTTCAAAACAAATTGCCAGCGACATCGGCCTGGAGGGTCACGTGAAGGATGCGATTGAAGCGCGACTAGGAGAGGTGGGGACAAACATTATTAACATTAATTAGTTTGTGACTAGAAGTATAATCATTTGTATTTTTAAACAAGCTGAATATAATTATTAGATATTATCAATCATATTTGGCGCGCTATAAAATTCAAATCTGTTTTTGTTTTTGCTAATAATATGCATACTTTTTATTAGCGTCCTCTGTACGCCACTAGCAAAAAGGCCGGCTAGCAATAGCGATATCTGCACTTTTTTGTAGACCTTGTGGCGCGCGGAAAGACAGGCTGCTGACGTCCGTCTGCTTGCTTGTGTTTGGGCCTCCACGTGCTCTTCGCTTTTAATTGTTTTAGTGGCAGTTAACACCGTTTGGGAAGTTTTGTTGTTTACTCGGGCGTGATTAGCCCAGTTACTTGCGCGGGAACTTCGCAGTCGTGCGCTTGGACCTTGGACACTACTGCCTCCAAGAAGCTCAACGTGCGATGATGAGCACAGTGCGATACGCAAAGAAACGGTGCTCTGTGGAAGTGTGTGAAAGCGACACCCGCACGGCTGGCATCTCGCTGCACCGGTTTCCCCTCGACTCTCGAAGGTGAGACTTAGCTACTGTCAGTAATATGCCTGCTGTGTGATGTCATGCCCCCTTGTTTGATCTTCTCTTAACTCTTGTTAGTTTTACCTAAAACTATTAGGGTTGTCTAGATGTGCACAAGAAACTACACCTGAAGGCGTAATATGTTGTACTGAATGTTGACTTCGCAGCGTTGTGTGCCGTCATTATAAAAAGGCTCACGATATTCAAATTTTCCTGTACCGGCCTGGCTCTGAGGAGCCTAGTGTCGTGATCATCGGCGTGGTTATCAGTGGTACAACACAGATATATAGTAGGGCATCTGTGCGTAAGACTCGTGTTTTTACTCTTCATGATGTACACAGAGCGTTGATGTCATGCATTTGTTAATGTCCTTGCTCTGATTTGCTTTGGTTTGTGGATATTTTGGCTACATTTTCTTTTCTTAAGTATTCACGGCACCCACACAGCACCATGCATTATCTTCAGGCGCGAAGCCTGGGATCGGTTCTGCAACAACCGAAGTCTACAGTGGAAGACTCCATGGCAGCTACGAGACAGGGTCGTTTGCTTCTTACATTTTGAGAAGTCAGCTTTCCTGCGGCCTGGACACCTTCGTCACAATGCGTTGCCAAGTGTGCTTCCCACAAAAGGTAAGCAGACCAATAAACCTTCCGTGCACTTTGTGATTAGAGCATGGTTAACCCGCTCTGAGAAAAATAGTTACCACAGGGGGCTGTTCGAGGCGGGGCTTAGGCCGCACGTCCGGGAGCTTCCTGGCTCGTGACGACGACCATTCCCCGAAGTGAAGAATCCAGGGGTCCGGTGGAGGTGGGAGAATTGGTAACGTAACGAACGGTTTAATTACATGGTAGCGATACAGTCGTCAAATCCAAGAGAACAAATGGAGCCCTCACGCCCCGCCTTATATAGGGGTCCGTTTTCTCCCTCTCTCTCCGCCAGGGCAGCAGGTGCGACCGCCACGTGCTTTGCAGCTGGGTCCGCCGCGACGTAGTCAGAAATGAGTCATAGCCAAGGTTCTCCGCAGTTAGGCCAGGCCTCTCTCCCCTTCCGGAGCGCACGAACCCACACACACACACACACGTCCCGTTGACGTCACGGACGCGTTGAGACACGTTTTGGGCAGCCTTCGACAGGTGGGCGTCAGTCCTGAACACGTCGGGACTCGTTTCGGGACTCGTTTCCGCAGCGTTGAAACTCGGAAGAAGGTTGCCGAAGGTTCCATTCTTAACAGCCCCTCCGGGGCCAGGGAAACCTCGAATGGCCGGTGGTACAATCGCTGGCCTGAAGAGGTGGGCTTGGAGTAGGCCTTGAGAAGACGCTGCAAGCACCAAACAAACTCCCAAACCTCTCACAACGGAGGCATCAGCGGAAACGTCCCCCACAACACCACGCCACACCGCAGTCAAACGCTCGGAATTCGCCAAAGACCCGCCAGACTGGATTACGGATTACCAAAATTTGGCACAATTCCGGGTATCGAGACCCCCTGTCGCCAAAAAAAACTCATTTTTCCAACGAGGTCACTAAGAACAAAATACAAAAGACAAAAACTTCTTCGCAATTTGTGAGGTCATTTTGGGCAAAGTGCCCCCACTTTGATCCTCATTCCCGTGGATGACGAAAACCTCTGAGATCATCCCTACTGTTTTGGTGATATCAGAAAAATCTGCTCAACCCATCGGCATTGCCGTTAAATTTGCCTTTCCTTTTTCTTACGCTGAAGTCATAGTGATCGATTTTCACGTGATTTCTAGACGTGAAATAGCGGTCCTTATAGCGCCGATAAAACAATCCGCCTTTTTCATGCCCCGTCACATTGGTCCTAGCAATCTCCTGAGCTGTACAGCGAAACCCTGACACACTAGGGTCGCTCTTCTGCTCGACTCTGTCTACTCGTAGCAGAGGACCAAAGTTACGCGACGCCGGAGCTACGAGAGATCTTTCACTGATCCCCTCTTCCTCCGCCTTTTCCGCCGGCGCGTTGGGACGGCGTACGCTTCCTAGTGCTACGAGGTCAGGCTGTTCTACAACCTGGTGCCTCTCATCCCGGTTTTCTGCCTCCAACTCTGGGAGTGCTTGCTCCCCGTCAGCTGCCTCTGGCTCTGGATCCCTCGTCAACAAAGGGGCGACCTGACGCGATTTGGACCTCGTACACGACTGAACTAGCCCTTCTCCCAGTTGTTGACCCCTTTCGCGCAGCAGGAAATCTGACCGGTTAGAAAACAAATAAGGATATTCCAACGGGACTGTTTGCGAGACAGCCGCCTCTGTCACTAGCTCTCCGAACGGGCCAGTTACCCTCACTGTCGCCATAGGCAGACAGACACTGTGCTTTTCAAGCAGCTGCTTGATCCAAACTACCTTTCCGGTAAAATCGGATGTCGTTACATACGACGGATGAACAACGTCCATCGTCGCTGCACTGTCACGAAGCACCCTGCACGGCTTTCCGTTTACCTGGAGCTCGTGAAGATAGGGACGAAGGAGCTTCAGGTCCTCGTCACTACCGTTCACGCACGAGAACACCACCCGCGGTTTCTTACATCTGGCCGCTGTGTGTCCCGGCTCCTGACAGTTGTAGCACAGGAACGGCTTCCTTGCCTCGAACTGCCCTTT
>JABSTQ010003256.1:0-16605 GCA_013358835.2 Ixodes persulcatus
TAGTTGTGGAACAATAAAAGACAAAGCAAACTCGCCAATGGGTTAACTGCGTTTGCCTTCGGTGGCCATACATTTGTGTTGTGACTCGGCATCAAAAGGCAGTCTAACGTCATATGAATACAGCCTATTAGCCCCGAGAACGAACGCAAGCGTCGCTGTTGTTCGAGGCGTTCGAGATCGTTTCATACGTCACAAAGAAAGGGTACAGAGAGTTTATTCGCAAAAGATTACAATCGCACGAATAAAAATATAAAAAAATTGCGCTAAACATAAAGCAAAAAGTTACGGCGAAGTTATCAGCGGCCAATCACCAACCGTCCGCAACGTGACTACTATAGGGGGTGTCGCGAACCAGCCGACGTTCGAGTTCAACCAGGTTCGACTTTTTCGAACTTTTCCCTCAAAGTTCGACAACGTGCGTACTTGGGCGCACGTACGCCGAAGTACGCACGCGCCCACTCAAACACGCACGAATTAGGCACGCATACGCATGCGCGAACACAGGTACGCGGATGCACGCGCAGGCGCGGGTGCACATTCACGTACGCACGCACAAGCACACCCGCGCACACGCACGCACGAATTACACACGCGCATGCACGCGCGCACTCGTACGGGCACACGCACTTATGAGCAGACACACGCCCACGCGTGCAAACACGCACGCACATGCACGTATAATAACGCGCACACAGACAAGCGCGCATATATACTCACGCGTAGGGTAGGCAGGCAAACACGCATGTGCACGCACGCACATAAGCACTCTCGCGCATGCACGCGTACACGCAAGCACAGACACGGACGCGCACTTACGTACACAAGCGCGAGCACGCACATGCATGCACATAATAGAAAAACTCGACGAAACGTCACAAGGTATATCGATGAAACGAACGCCGGCTATTTCCGCTGGAACGATTTATCGTTGAAAAAGTGCAGCTTCGAAGAAACGAGCTTTCTAAAACGTCGTTTGATGAACTGATTAAATCGCACCGCGTATATTCGGAATGTAGTACATAAAACAGCGCTCACTAAAACAGGCACACAAAACGCATAACTGTTTCCAATGCTTCGTGAGAAATCGTCGGACCCCAGCTGCCGAAACAAATCTTGCATTCACAGAAATACTCATACAATAGAGAGGCATTCTAACCACGGTCATCTCCCCATAAGAATAAACTACGCATTGCCAAGTGCTCAGCCTTCGCCCAAATGTAGCCTAGCGACAGAGACTGAGCGTTCGACAATATATGATGCATTTTCGCGGCGAGAAAAACATGCTTCGGATTTCTTTTGAAGAAATGTATATTATATCTATGATCAAAATTCGCACCCCTTTTAGAGGAAGAAATGAAGTACTTACCATGCGTCGTACTTGTTCTTGTACGATCGCTTTGACCATGCACAGTCTGCAACGACGGTCACAAGCGGATAGCCTTCGGCATCGATCTCGCCAGATTCCTTCGCGCGCCTCGCTTCTTTCACTCCGGCCTGCTGCATGGCTTCCCCAGCGGCTGCGACACGATTACTCAACCTCACTTGAAACCTCACCATCCGTAGTTTCAGCAGCGGGTCGCTTACGTGCAAACTCTATTTGAGACTTCGAGATCTTTCGCTTGCCATATTTATACCTCTTTGGACCCATAGCTGCAAGAACGGCCTTTCTAGTTATGAAAACACGCACAGCTATCCAGCCGACACCCAGCCCGAAAAACAAATCCACTCTGTCTGGACGGGTCTTGCCGTCTCTGGACCACCACAATCGCGTTACTGAAGAGCGCATGCGCGGCGGAGTAATACAAAATCGGAGCAGCGTGCGTGGCGGAACCGTGGCGCCGTCTCGCGGCGCTCGTCGAACTAGTCTTGACCGTCCAAACGGGGAAAACAAGCCACAACACCTTGGTTCAGTTTTTTCGATGTAGTTACAGAACGGATGTACTTACAGCTATAATTCTAATATAATTGGATTCCGTGTTAAATTCCGCAACTATTCCACAGAACACATTTGTAGTTCAAAATTCACAGGTTTTTAAAAACGCGTTCTAACGTAAACATGTCAAAACAGCCGATTTCGACCAATTTCACGATTTAATATAAAATAAAATAAAATTTTCTATGAACAATATGCTCTGAGGAATAGTTGAACGAAGAATCAATCTTTTTATAGCAAAAAAGTTTGAAAAAATCGGAGTAACGGTTATTAAATGAGAATTTTCGTAAAATGGCAGAAAATCGCGTGTATTCTCTATGGGGCTTGGAGGAGCGCTCCCTCTTAAGAGAAACTGACGAAGGGATATCCTGTGTTGTAAAGATTATCTGTGTTTCCACAACTGCGGCAACACATATCATCCTTTGCCGGTCCCACTCCCACTATGACTTGCTTGTTGCGCCAATTTTGTTTTGTGCCGAATGTAAACTGAACCGAACAATTGGTCCTTGATAAGGGGAAACCAGATGCTCATCAAGGAAACTTCAGCAGCCCAGACTAATGCAAAACAAAACAATATGGCGGTGCTGTTTGCTCCACTATTTAGGTGAAGTGACTACAAGACTCCAGAAAAGCGCACAGCAACGGCAGATATACATTGTTTCAACTTATGTCCAGACGCAGCCAATGCTACAAGCGCCAGCGTGTGGCCTTGAACAGTACTAGCACTGCACGACTGTGCGTTCTTGGCAGGGACGCTGAAATTCCGGAGCTCGCTCTTCCAGCATCATTGCGTGTGGACATAGACAAAGCAGAGCGGTAGCGAACGGCTTCAAAAAGGTCTGGTAGCCGAAGCATCGCAATGAGGAACTCTGTAACAACTGTTTTAAGCTGAAACGAAGTATAACCATGGCAGCGACCTCCAGATACAGAGCTTCGGATTCAGATTCACAGGCGTTCCCCTTGGGCAGGAAGTTCCGATGTCAATGTTTCCAAAAGAAACTGCGAGACGGCTAATTTTCACGAGCCTCGTTTATAATTTTAGTTTTGACGCTCCTTGGTGCAATTTCATTCTTATTTATACTTATGTATCTGTTCGGAGCACGAAACGTCCTTAGGCGCGATCGGCGCTGCAGTTCCATTCCTGTTATTGGTTAATGCTACATTCTCATTGACTGCGCAGCGACAAGATGCTCAGGGCTTGCCATGCTCTACATTTCTCCAGCTATCATTTACTATAGAGGTAAAGTAGTACACTTCACGGATACTCAAAACAAATTTCTGAGCAATTGTAGGTACCTTTGTTCTGAGGCTCACCAGCAGGAATTCTCATTGGTTCACTACAGATTTCTGAAAAGGAAAACAAAAACACAATCACGTTCAAACTGGGTCGAAAGCGCCTTTAGTATTGATTAAAATTAGTGGTTTGGGAGCCCTCCGTAGAACATACTCATGCCCTCCGAGAGTTTGACGATTTGCACAAGCACACACCTGACACAAAGTTAACGCTTCCAGAACTTCGCGAACCGCAAATTTACCAACTCGACAGTTATCTACTCCAAAACGGCAGGACCAGATTCTTGCTTACCGGAATTATCGCTGACTCGCGAAGACGTGCCCTGCATAGCTTGCGACTCAGCTATGGCTGCAAAGTAAATGAACATTATTTTCTAGTATTGTGTGAATAGTGCTTTTTCGAACCGAATCAAATAGCGGAGACACCGAATCGAAGATAAGTTGAATAATGTTCGAATATATAGTGCACTGTTTATAAAGTATAATGCTCATTATGAGTCATTCAAAACCGTTGTAATAACGCAAGGCTAGCTAGGTGAAAATGACTAGAATTGAGAGCTGCAAAAAATAGTAAAAGTAAAATGTGTGAGTTTGCCGACTACAGCAGCATTTTGGTGTCGCAAAATGAGGAAGCAGCACAAAAATCACGTGAACAAAGCCATTCCGCAACACTGAACACTTAATGTACGAGTGAAACAGGGAAAACCAACAACGTCAGAATGTTGAATGTGAGCTCACGTTATATCACAAAAGGCTACGTAGAGAGCTTTGTAATAAAACAAAATTCTACTTTGAATCACATTCCTTCCCAGAAGCCGCATGGTTGCAGAAGCAGTTTAAGATTATGATTTAAAGCGTGCGAGAAATATAATAATAATCCTCATTAGCAAAAGTACTCAGGGCGGCTCGCAAGGCTAGGCAGATAGGTTGGGTTACGATACGCATGAGCGTCTGCTAGCAAGCCAGTTTCGTGAGAATGTGTGCAGTTGACCCTAGATGTAGCAGCAGACGGGTAAAACAACGTCGTGGGACTAGAGACAAACTGGTACTGCTGATGAGTGGGGAGCCTACATGGACATTTTCGAGAGAAAAGCGTAGTGACATTTTATGGCCAGAATGGCAGGCAGGTAAGTACCTATGGAGAAACATTCGCGGCGCTGAACCGTTGCAAACCTGGTTACGACTATTCGTAAATTATTCGCGAAATATTCGAAACTTTGACAAACAACTATTTGCCATTCGAAAATCACGAATATTCGTGCGTCTTCCGCCATTTCACACGTTTCATTTTACGCTGGCTTTTAGGTAGGACTCAGGCTTTTCAACGCACCTCTCATCAGAGAGCAGATTTGAACGTGAACGTGATTCTTAAAATTACCTTGTTTCTCTTGTGATTTGAAGGCCTAACAGAGACTGAAATCAAAAATAAATACTCACCTCTAGCTTGGTGGTTCGTGAGGCTCTTGAGGAGCTCATAGACCTCAGCCGTCACAGTTATTGCTTCGCTTCCCGTAGTAGCCATGTCCATGCTTCGGTATGAAGAAAGTCACAGTGCAGAAAATTGTGTTCTTTGCGCGTAGCGTGGGTACGGTAGCACCTCGTTGGACCAGCACAACCAAGGAGCCCAAGGAGCGCAGCACAACGAGGTTGTACCTCAACAAACGGACACTCCCGTTCCATTTGCTCAGTGAAACTTGCGAGAGTTTAGGAGGTAGCTTGCGCCGCCTAGGCAGGAGCAGAGAAAATGGAAGGGAGCGCCACTTGCGGGTAGCAACAGCAGCAAACCGCCACCTTCTGGCGCTCTGCGTTCGGGTGGTGAGGGTCACGTGGTACGCCACCGGCATGAGTTCGGTTGCCGGTGCCACCGGCGCGGTCTCGTCGGCGATTGACCACGCGAATTCGCCATTAGAACACAAGATATGAAATAACTGATTTCGTATATGGGGAAGAGACGCTATATTGAATCCCGATTGTTCTTCCCAAGGCAAACGCGATGTTTCAGAAAATCAAAATTTTTTACACACTCCCCCAGAAATTGTTTTTGAAAATATAGTATGATTCAATGCTTGCGATGACGTGCTCTGTTGGGCATGTGCAGAATTGAAACACTGTTTATACTCACTGCTTCGCCTTTTATTCTTAGAATAAAATAAGAGGAGAAAATCCATTTACCATAGTAAAAGCCCCAGCCTAAAATATATATGGGTACAGATAAAGACGGCATGTTCAAGTTTTCTGGAAGACAGATTGGCTGAATGTGATCGGTGAAGTTTACTGGTCTTTTTAATTTCAATAAGGCAATGTCACCCTGTAAGAGAAATGCATTTTGTTTATCATTATATGCAGCCAGTAAACAATAAAGAACAATTGTAAATTATTGTAGTGGGTACAATACCATAAAGAAGGAACAGTTTTTCTGAACGGGGACGCAGACTTGCTGAACCTGAGCGCAAACGACGTGCCCATTTGGCGCCGCGTTGCCCTCTAGTTCGTCGCTTCTTTCGGCGGCGTGAGGTTGAGTTGTTTCGTCGGAACAATCTCTGGAATTGCTTATATTTGTGCTTCCCATTCGCACCGAAATAAAGCTTGTGTTCTCGCTCCTTGACGAATAAAACAGAGAGGGAGGGGGACGTGACTCTTTCTTAAGTTGGAATATTCCTTTCGTCCAACCTCTAGTGGCATCTTGATTTCAAAAGCCCTTCAGATGACAATTCGGTTTTTGTTTTTACTGCAACCCTGTTTTAGAGCGCAGCTCTGAGGCGCCCGTTTCCCCGCTAGATTTAGCTGGAAACTTTTCCCGCTGAATTTAGCGGGTTAAGTTTCCCCGCTATCTTTAGCAGGAAAATTGACGTCAAGTGACCTCAACACCAATTCAGTTTCCCCTCTAAATTTAGTGGGGAAATTCAGCGAAAACTACCCACAAAACGTGAGGGCAGCAGCCGAGGAGGAGGGAAGGGTACGGAAGGGAGAAGGGGCACACCCTCCCCTCCTCCTCCTCAAAAGCTGCGTTCTACTTTGTCATTACAGAGAACTGTAAACGTCTTACATTTTTTGGGGGGACTTATCAGTAGTGTAACTGAAAAGTGCGGAACGCGACCAACCGCATGAGTCATCCGGAGCTTTTTGAAGAGATCGCAGAAATTGGTTTCTTAACCTATATCGCTGGGATTTACCACAAAGATAGCTGAAGCTCGTAGATTATGTATCCAAATTCCACAAAATAAGCTTACTCGAGTAAAATGTTAAAGATCAAGACCTTGAAGACCCTACCTACGAGGCCCGTCTGCTTACGAGAACCGTCCGATTGGCGCAACGGTCGATAGATGGGGCACGTAAAATTGCAGGTGGCCACAACGGGCGATTTCATCGGCATCAACATTAGCAGATTACATTTTTGATCCAGAAGGGATGCACTCGGTTTCTGTGTCAATTCCCAGTGCACGATTTATTCTCACAAATGAAAAAAAAATTACAATATAAAGAAAAATATAATGTTGTCTTCTTTTTTACTTCTATGTCGTTTGCTTTGCATTTCCTGGTAATCGCCCGTTTATTTTTTTTATATTTATGCAAGTTTAATTCCTGCTGTTCTGGGCTGTTAGGCCCAAAACAACACTTCTTGGTGCGCTTAGCTTTCAAGAAACGAAGGAAGATTGTTCTTTGGTACTTTGAGTGCCACCATCTGTGGCTGTTCCGTTAGCAGATGGATGCCTGAGGTAAAAATTTGAAGTTCTGGATATCTATCATTTTACACAAGTAATTCTGAGCAGTGAATTTTATTACACAAGATCGAACGTCTTCGGGCCCATGTGTGGTAAATCCTAGCCAGATCCGTTTAAAACAACGATGTATGCGGTGCTTCCAAAACGTCAACGATTCGTTTGACTTACATTCATCCGGAAGTCAGCAAAGAAAAAAAAAAGCTATCGACGCTCCTTTTGCTTTCGTTTACAAGCGAAACGCTGACACAAGTAAACTCTTGTAAAAGTTCCCGGATTTTTTTTACAAGGTCATGTGTTTTGAATGACTGGTGTGTATGCTCAGGCACATAGTGCTTCAAAAACCGACTTACAAATATATGTTTCTCAGCCAGAAATTGCACTGAGGGTTACTAATTGTTATTTCCACTCTATATATTTATTAAAAACTTAAATACACAATTCATTACAGTACACATTTCGTCAATCAGTTGTAATTTTGATTCTTAGTAGTCTTAATTCTTTACAACAGTGCTAACGCTTGGCACATTAACAATTCGACGTTCGTGACTACCTACGTCTCCAGTACTTTATCAATCAGTGAGTGAATTCTTGTAAACATTCATGAACCCTACGACGCATTAAACAACTGTTGGTTATAAAAATATGGTAATTGATGTTAGTGCTGTCTCGTATTGTATAATCTTGACTGCTGGTCCCAGTGATGCATTTATACGTGATTTTGAACCGGCGACAACGGACGAGATGGAGGAAAACACTCAAGTTTCAATATGTCGTAAGACGTATGTCTTTGTCACCTTGTCGTCCGTGGTCTCTGGCTTAGAATCATCTGTAACTTAAAACAACTCGCCTGTTTATTAAACTTGTCTTGTATGAATTTATAGGGGAGTAAAAACAAAATGTACACAATCAGCCTTTTCTGCAGCTGTAGCTACTTACTCGAATCTATACAGCATGTTTCTACAAACATTGACTTAACTCAGCCCTTGCGTTATAAACATCTACCAATATTTTATTCACGTATTGGGTTCTGGCAAATTTATATAGGTTGGTGAATCATCCCAAATAATCCTTTCGAACGTTGGCATTCTATAGAGATAAAAAGTGCTTCGAAGGATTTGGGGTTGGATGTCCTGATATTAAACTTCAAAGTATTACGCATCATACCAATATTACCAAAAACACATTTTCCTTGAAGTGAAAATCGTATCTCAAAACCATGCCTATACTAATTTTAAAGGTTTTATATAAATTTCTGAAGATATTATAATTTCCACATACTACTATACAAACAAATTGCCAGAAATATCAACAAATACAGTACATTTGTAGGCCACAAATTTGCCACCAATGTTATCTACATGATTCATTCAAACAAATGTAATGAACATCATAAAGACGCAGGTGAATTGTGTACATACCCAAAACAATGCGCAGCGGTCAACACAAATCGGTCGCTTATTAAAACGGCGCCGCAATACAAGGTATCCTTTTCATTGTACAGCCCAACCATCCACGGCCAGTTGTCCGGTTTTGCCACGGTACCGTTTACGATACGTTCGGAAACAGTATTTTCTAGATGGCGCCGTCCACATTTGCCTTTTTCCAGGAAATCGTTATATCCTGCGTGTTCCATGTATGCAACGCCTGTAAATACCAGGCAACCAATGAGCACTTCGCGACGTCTGCTGGAAGGTCTTAGGTAATAATGAAATCAAACGATTCGCAAATAAACAAGTTAATTTTAAAGTTGAGAGCTGACGTAGCTAAACCCAGACGAATCACGTCGACTGGCTAAGAGCAGGAGGCACATATTTCATTAGGTTACAAAGAATAAACTAAATTTCCATGAAATGTGAAATGTTTATCAAAATTCACTCGAACCGTAATTATCAAAGTACACTGTGTACTGAGGCAGTCTATACTTAACTTATGTTTCGAAACAAGTCCACGCGACTCAAGAAACAAGTTAAAACACTAACAGGTAGCGTCGATCCCGAAATTACCCGTCACTGAATTTAAATCTTCTGGTGTTCCTGCACTATCCAGTCTGCAAGAGTATTAAGAAGGGATGCAGCTGCTTTCCTAGAATGATTTGAAAATGTATTTATCCATGAACCACCAAATTAAGTTTTATTAAGGTTAACTGCTGGCGAAATTAAGGAAAAAAAATTATATTGAAACAAATAATAAAAAAAAAACATATCTCGCAATTTCGTCGATGCCAATAAAAAGAGCCTTGACACCCCCAAGCACCAGTGGACCGCAAAAATGCCATTACAATGCTCGTGAAATTTTACGTTATATTTCCTAAAAAAAGTAATAGTTGCCGGCTCTTCCGTTAGGATCCGCGATGAGGACATTTTGTTCTAGATATGACGCAATGTGTCTTCCAATGGACAGCCACCAAAAGTACCAACTAATTTTTTTTCACGAATCTCCCAGAAATCGTTTTTCTGCACAAAAGCTAGGGCCCAAGTCGATGCAAACACCCTTTCTGTTGCAGGCTTGCCTAACATAGCCGATAGTGGTCGCGTACGAATATCTCCTCGACAACTGGTAACAACAACTCAAACAACTTGTTCCATGTCAGTGACGTATACTCGCTGAAACCCAACTGAGTTCTTTCCAACCACTCCTTAGCGCTCATAAGCAGCGTCATCTGACTAGAAAGCTAACACAAGTCCTTAGTAGCTAGCAACCCTATTCGTCCGGCACATTATAAAATAAATACAATTGACTACTCGATTCGTCAAAATGTTAAGGTATTGACGGGTTTACCAATTCGATCCATAAAATACAACCTTGCTAAAACCCAGTCGTGGCTGGGATTAGTCTGAGCTGGGCAGGTTGGCTTGTTGTGTGTACATTTCAGGGATGTGAATGAGTGAGGTTTAGTGCTGGTCGACATACATCTCGAGAGTGTTGGCATTATGACGACTTATTTCACGCGTCTGAAGGTCGGTTGTAGGCATGGCTTATGAACCAGAAAGACGAAACAAATGTCAAGACTGGGCCTAAAACTTTCTGCGTTATCGTGCCTTTCTTTTTTTATTTTATTTTATTGCTTCTAATGTGGAAACTTTTGAAAAATTTTTGTGATTTAAAAGGAATATATATATATATATATATATATATATATATATATATATATATATATATATATATATATATATATATAGAGGGAACGAAGTTCCCTGCCTATATTTATTACAAAATTATATACACGTCCAGTCCGGTCTGGAGCTGCCGGTGTTCTGAGCTCGGCCTCTCAGCTCGTTCTCCCTTGTCCACCTCTTCTTCCTTCGTGCGAACAGCCGGTTGCTACAGGTGCTCCCCCTCCAACAAGGAGGTCGTTGGAAAACGCCGGGTTGTGGTGGTAGAGGTGCCCAAGTGACATGGCGTTTTGGCCGGTCAGGATGCCTCTGCGGCATGTTTTTGGAAACAATTCGCGGTTGTAGTAGGGATAAGTGTTGGGGTATGTCCTTCGAAATTCCCGGTGTGCATGTCCTTGATGCAAGTGAGGTGGTTGGAGGTGTAGAAGGAACAGGAGTGTCAAGGTAGGCTGGCTTGAGGCGATCGATGGACACGGTGTCTTTTCGTCCCTTTAGATCAAGAAGAAAATATTTGTCCCGACGATCGATTACTCTGAATGGGCCGTCGTACGGATGTTGTAGAGATTGGTTCGAGGATGATGTCTCGTATATCAACGGCAGTTTCGGGAGGCAACGCCGCTACCACATGGTGGAACCTCTGTGCTTGCGAGGTGATGTGGCTGGTTGTAAATTGGCTCTCCACTTGCGCGAACCAAAGTTGTGGGTCCGCTGTCCAGAATTGGGGAAGCCTGAGCGTGCGACGACGGTGATGTCCAGCGGTGTTGCCTCATCGGTTGCCATGACGGAGGTGGCTTGCGGATCACGTCCGGGTCACCAATTGTAGGGAACGAAGTTCCCTGCCTATATTTATTAAAAAATTATATACACGTCCAGTCCGGTCGGGAGCTGCCGGTGTTCTGAGCTCGGCCTCTCAGCTCGTTCTCCCTTGTCCACCTCTTCTTCCTTCGTCCGAACAGCCGGTTGCTATATATATATATATATATATATATATATATATATATAATTCGTTACATTTGTTCCCCGTGCTTCCTGGTTTACGTAAGGAGAAACGGCATGTTTTCCACGTTAAAGGGTGATTTTGTTCGAGGGCTGGAGATCATTTTTAACTTAGACTCAAGCAGTGTTGGACAAAATACTCGATAAAAGTGTTTAAGTTAAGTTACTAAATACCTGCTTCTTAAGGTATTTAAAATACTACTCAAGTTACTTTCACTGTAAAGTATCTTGAGTAGAGTACAAATACTTAGAAATGTAATTCAATTACTTTTGAAGATACTTCCGCATTGCGTAATTTGTATCGACGTCAGAGACAACGGCAATTATACAGTTGCACAAATCTGGTTTACCAGAATGGTTTATTAGCACGTAATTGGGTCCGGACATTTCATCGAACGCCGTTTCATCGAACACCATTTCATCGAAGCCGTTTCATCGAATGTAGTTTTATCGAACGCCATTTCATCGAAGGCCATTTCATCGAAGCCGTTTCATCGAACGCCGCCTAGTTGAGCAGAAGGAATTCAACATTTTTCTTTTTAGCGCCGGGATGATAGCAGTGTTTTAATATTTATTCTAATTTATAAACTTATACACATATATAAAAAAAAACCTTTCTTGCCACCTATTCTTTTTTTAGTAAATTATGACCTCTTTTAATGTGGCCAATAAGAAACGGGAACACTGACGACACTTTTTAAAGGTGTGATCATCAGGAACAGTGATGTTCAAGGGCGTATATATCTTCGTCCTTGAAGAGACCTATTCTGGTTCAAGACGAAGCCGTCCTTTAAACAGTGATCTGTCTCCCTGTCCCATGATAGGGGAAAAAAAAAACGTGTCTCCCCTCTTTCTTAATTTATTGTAACCGACAGAACCATATATATGGTGGTGGCAGTGCGGATGTGCAAACGTCTTTCGATCTTACACATTTTTGTTTCAATTGGCGACACCACGAAAGGTTTCAAGCACATTTTGAAAATTAAAATTTACGCAGAGACAAATGAGTACGTGAATCGTCGTTCCGTTGCTCCTTTGCATATCAGGTTTATCTATTATTTTATCGGTCTCTGTGATCCTTCATACATCACACAGTGGCTCTCGTATTCAGTGTTCGTCATTCGAAGGGACACACTTATTTTCAGCCGTGATTAGCTGTCTCCGTGTTCTGTAGACATGTAAACTGACAAAACCGTTTTCGTATGGTGGACACTTTTTACAGTTCAAAATATCCATAATGCATGAAGAGAGCCAGCGCGTCTTCTATTCCTCCCACCAAAACACGTACTTGGAAGAGTCAATCACTACAATCCCCGAACGGAGCTCGGAGAATAGCGACGCTGAAGATACTCGAAGAGCCACAAAACCTGTCTGTGCTGTGACATCAAGACTATGTTCCAAATCTTACCCGAGTAGCCTGTCTCCTACATCAGCGGGCAGTACCACGTAACATCGCGAGTAAACGATCCGCGACTAAATTTTGGAATGGGCGGGGAATAATCACCTGGGCACTACGCGGATTGGCTTCGTCTTGGGATCCGGCAAAAATAGATCATAGCAGCCACAGCGGAAAATAGCAGACGATCTCTTTGGTCACGAATAAGGTACTCGGAGCGACTACAATATTAACCACTTCGGTGTTATTCTTTTACAGTGACGACGCGGTGTTATTGAAAGTGGCTCCACCGGCTCCATTTGGTCACCATAATTTTGGGCTGTATATTGAGATTAAAACTGCTTGCTTTTTTCAGTTATTCACAAAAAAAAAAATTTTTATTAAAAAGCGCCCTTACTGTAAGTTCAGTCCAGGTGCCCAAAACGGATACGCATCATATGCGTTTAGGGCACCTGGACGAAACTTACCGCGATCGTGCTTTACGTTTGATCTAAGTTTAGGGACACGCATCTTATGCGTCCACGCATCGTAATTTGCCCGATTACGTCTTGAAGAAATTGCTTCCATACGGTGCAGCGGTACAGCTCAGGCGGCTTTTTCAACAGTGATATGTGACTTAGGTTCGCTGTGACGCGAATATGATTACAAAATCGCAAAGACGACCTCCAAACAGCGACAGGCTTTTCTTGGGGGCGGAGAGGGGGTGGGGCTGTTGATCGATGAAATCTTCGAAGACTTAACTGATTTAGAAGCGTTGTCAACTTATTACGCAGAGTCTGAGAAAAAAAATAGTCCCACATCATCTACTGTGTTCGAACATTCTCAGCCTTGAACGCAAGGATACAGAGTTTCCTCCAACGCCGAGGACGAGGATGCGAAGAAGCTCCTCTCAACTCTCGCACTCTGGTAATAACAATGGGCATATATTTCCGGGGAACGTGCACGGTCTGGACGTGTTGAACAGTCAATTCCTGCTTCGAAAACACAAAATCGCAAAAACTCACACATAAATGGCTCCACCTCATTCTCTGTCATTTCGACCGCCTGCCACCAAAGCCAAAAAAGCAAACGAGATTTGACAGCTGTCGGCGCAGAGAGCAGACGACGTGCAGGAGGCGAACTGATCACGTGACGTATCTACTCAGTTTGATCCGACGTTACCTCCAGATCGAGGAGGGTAGCGTGAGGAATTACTCCGGAGTGAGCAACCCGCTTCTGGAATGCGTGTTCTGATGTCATCGAGTAAGCGCGTGAAAGTTTTGGAACGCCACAGTACGGAAACTTTTCTCCGGAGTCGGACTGAGAAAATTTTGGAACAGAGCCCAAGACAACGGTAATACGTTCATGGTCCTAAGAAGTTCCAGCCAACCGGCAAATATAAGAACCGAGTAACATAGAAATTTTCCTCAAACACGGAATGTTTTATTTTAATTCGAACATACATTTTAAAAGGGAGTAAGAGTAAGACGTATATGGTCTTCACCATGTATTCATCATCCTTCGGTGACACTAGATGCGGGAATACTTACCATGCTAAGTTGGCTAATTAAATAACTTCTGGTAATAAACTTTGTATTTCCTGTTTAGGGGTCATGCTGGAGTTGCAGAAATGACGCGAATTACTATTAGAAGCCAGAAAAATTAAAATAATTTGCAAAAATATCATTCTTCTTAAGATGACACTTGATAAATGTTCACGTTTTTAGCCCGATTCGAAATATTCGCGCAAAAGGAGCGCCGCAAGCCCCGCCCACAATGACGCTTATACAAATGACGTAGTTGTTTCGGTCACGTCGTCACTTCTGTCGTCGGTGCACTTAAAACGACATATTTGAGAGATAGTTATGACACGATGAAAACAACTGCGTCACGCTGTCATGCGTCATTAGGGAGTTTTAGTAGACCGTTTCCGCAGCCCGCAAAGCACCCGCATAGCGCTCCGTAATTAGCCACAAGTAATTGAACTATGCAGACCAGACTGGCGGCGCGCATGCGCAGCTGCGGCGTTTTCTTTACACCCAGGCAGCACACTGCGTCGGCCGGTATCGGGACTACGCCGGCCGGTCCTGGTAACAGGATGGCGGCGCCCGGCCATTGGCGCCGGTGAGCTACCCGCCCCGGCCGGCGTCGAGGTTTCGTCTTGCTCACTGGCCAGTTCAGCCGTAGAAGTTACAGTGACTGGCCGACATCGGGTTTTTGCTGTCTTTGCTGGCCAGTCTTTCCATGGAGATTCCAGCGACTGGCCGGTATCGGTATTTTGCTGTCTTTGATGGCCAGTATTTACATGGAAGTTCAGTGACTGGCCGGCATCGGTACTTTGCTGTCTTTGATGGCCAGTATTCACATGGAAGTTCAGTGACTGGCCGGTATCGGCGCTTTGCTGTTCAGACTGGCGAGCCCCGCCATGGAAGTTTCGTTTACTGACCGACATCGTTTTATTTATTTTTTTTTGCCGTTTTTACTATACAGTCAAGTCATTGAGATTCTGACGAACTGCGGCAATTCATGAATAGCGAGTGGAAATGTTTGCGTTGATCAATCCTTCGCAAATAACTGCCGACGCTGGTGTATTTGATCCCAGCATGGCAAGGCTGACGTGTTTTATCGCGAAACCGCGAGAAGAAACAATGCGGCGAGGAAGATTTGCCATTCAGGATTCGAGAGTGTGACCGTACGCCATGAAAAATAAATTACACAACGCCGAACGATACTTTTTCAGGAAGGTAGTTTAGTTTGATGTACTATACTTAAGGTCCGGCGGTATACGCACGTGCTTGGCTTTGATAAAAAATAAAAATAAAACGGTATAGTGGAGCCTCCGAATGAGGGACAACAACAAACACGTGGCATGATTGAGCAAGCGCTTTGAGTTACAAAAACAATAATAGGCATTACTTTCCAGAATCTGGACAAGTAAGAGATGTGTGTGTTGCTTATGACGCTACGAGAGGTACACAACTCTCCTGAGATCATGTTATTGGTGATGTTAATTGAGTGTGAAAATATGCTATTTCATGCAAGAATCGACTGTTTTCTGTGGTAGTTACGATCATCGAACAGAAATATTTTAAATGTTCACATAGCAAGACGACCTGTCCCCCGATAGCTTATGTTATACGACATACCGCACCAAAAAAACGCAAATATAAAAACTTTTTTTTTTAACACGATAAAACGAGAAACACAAATGCGTTGTGGATGTTTACACTGCCGTGTTTGTGAATGTGACCCCTTGACGCTACGAAACATAAATGCTATAACACCGAAGGATAACGTTTCTGAAATCTAGTTTAATTATCCGCACTGTACTTGAATCTCAGGAATAAAAACGTGTCTAGGCCTAATAAAAAAGTAAAACTGCGAAGCGCAACCTCGATAAGTAAAACCAGGCGGCAGGCGAGGGATTTCACTGATGTACCAGAACAAAATTAAGTACTACATTCCGGAAGTCAGAAAATTAAGAGATGTGCCTAATACGTAGCGCTCTATGAGCTCAGGTAAATAACTGCCTTAAAATGGCGGTATTTTTGTTTTAATAGTGGGTAAAGGTGACCGCCTTCAGACAAACTTCGGCTGCATCGCTGTGGCAGTTTGCCCACTTACACATTTTCCCATTTTGCTCTCAATATTCCCATTATTATTGCCTTATTTACTTCGTTGAAAGGACTTGCGCTGTTTGCCTACTACACTGACCGACCTATTAGCACGGAGGGAGCGAATTATCCCGGCAAAGCAAGAGGGCCACGGTTTGTGCATTGCATCAAATCAAATTCAAGTCGGAGCACGTGGAGCGGAAGCTCGCGCTGCAGAACCCACGGATCCTGGGTTCAACCCCCATCCCTGCCCGTTTCGATCTGGATGTGCATCGTACCGGCGTGCGGTCGTGTATCACTACTGCGTGGTGAACATTAGGGAGTTTTAGAATAACGTACGCAATTTTAGCGCACGCTAGCGCTAAATTTAGCGCTTGCATTAGCGCGCGCACGCGAGAGAGTTTTAGAATAGCGTTTCTCCGTCGCGACGCAAAAGCCCAAGCATCTCGCGCTTGCGACACCACCAAGATACAGTCACAATTTTTATTTCACACACAAAGTGCTGTAACTTTAGAAACGAGTTTTTTGGTCCAGAGCACTATTTTAGATTTGTTTAAAC
>JABSTQ010003257.1:0-52979 GCA_013358835.2 Ixodes persulcatus
CTTGAAAATACTTGCTCTTGGTTGCCGAGAACAAACTCGTGTTCCTGATTGGCAGCCATCTGCTGCCGAGAATAGCTGCAGATATCCGAAAGAACCCAGTCTTAGTCTAACACAGATGCTTTGGCTGGACAGACACAAAAGTCTGATACAAACCACAAAAAGCAGGAAATGGTGTCTGCAAGAGATGAAAACAGACCCAGGTGGAGAGGCTCATTCTGTTTCACCCTAGTCAAATAGTGTAGCTCATTTTGCTAAAACAAATGAACAATGCATATTTGCTAAAAAAAAGTATAATATCTCTTTTGTCTCACTTAGCAGAGTTTACTGCCAAGGGTACCTGCACACCGGAACAAGTCACACTTAGTCACAGTTTTTTTCTTTTCTTTTGATGAGCGACAACAGAATCCTAAATGGGTGATGAAACAAAATATGAGCCCAGCAAGACAGGCTAGGCCGACAAATGAGGTTCTATTCTCGGTCACTTGTCATATTTGGTGGGAAAAGTAAAGTAAATTAAAATAAGGCAATCTCTCTTGCAGCCGACAGCTGCAAACGAAATTCATCTACCTCGATAAACGACCTGGAAATAAAATTGGGGGGTGGCCGAGTGGTTTAAGGTGTCAAATTTCAAACTTACAGACTGTGTAGTTCTGGTTTAAGTCCTCCTGGTGTATATTTTTACACCTATTGATTATATATAAATTGTTTTCTTTTCAATTTTTGATACACTAGCACATAATTTATATGCTAATTCACCTTTAAAAGCGTTTTAATTATACTCCACGGCTTCCTATACTCTGTTTCACCTTATGATGTACTGCAGAAAAGGCCACGAGCACGAGCTCCTTGCTCTGGGGCAGATCTCGGCGGCACAAGCTCTCGTGCATTAAGGACAGCTACCAACGCTATGAGCTCACACTTCTAGCCTCCGCTGCGGTACAACATAAGGTGAAACGGAGTATAGTGCTCGTAATAAATTCTCAGTAAGAGCGGCTTTCAATTTTTTTTTTTGCTCTCGCTGCTGCTTGTTTTCTCACCCTTAAAATGCTGACAACTCGACACAAAAATAATAAAAAATGTGTTTCAAATGCGATGACGATCAGCATTTCCAAGTTGTACCCCTTATGGTGGCATGGTCGGGGCTTCATGCCCCAACCATGCCACCATACCATACCTGAGTGCAGTGACGAATGGTCCCAAGTGCTGCGACTCGACCGTATATGGCCTTACGGTGTGGTTCGACTCATGCAGCACTTGTGCTTCGTGATGAGCCAGTGAGCGAGGTGTGACCTGCTACAGCCGTGCAAGCCACAGCTTTACAGCCTGCAAAGGGTGGGAAGATGTGCCTCCCTTTGCAGAGCTTGCAATAGCTCACCAAGAAGCTATTACAAGCACTAGGGAGCCACAGAGTATGAATAAAAGCACTTCACGTGGGCTTGAACCTAGAGCTCCACTGCACTTGATTTCAGTTCCCTAAGGCCTGCGTCAGATGGGGCAACTTTTCCAGCAATTTTGAGGTTGCTGGCGGGTTGTTCCCTAGGTTTTCTCAGATCAGCACGAATTGCTGAGATCGGGTTTGACTCGAAACGGACGAGCAACTTGAACAACTAGGAGAAGTGTGAAGCGGCAGCAGCCAATCAAGGACGCAATATTTTCACGTGACACCCTGTGGTGGTGATGATGACAGCTAAAGACTTGCCTCTGGTTTGAAATAGATCGTTTTTGGAAATAAACTGTTTCAAAAAGATGAGTTAGTATTCTCAGCACAATTTAAAGATACAAAAACATGTTTTTTTTCGATATAATTGTGCATCTAAATAGTGCAAGAAAAATAAAATTTCATGATGATGATGGCAAGTCGTAGTAATTCAGTTCCTGCGTGTGAACTCGGGTGGCCCATGTTGCTGGTGTTGCGACATCAAGTTGCAGGCTGAAATTGCCCCGTCTGAAGCGGGCCTTATTGGCCCACTTCAGACGGGGCAATTTTACCAAGCAACGAGGCCCCCTTCAGACGGGGCAATTTCACCCAGCAACTTGACGTCGCAACACCAGCAACACGGGCCACCCGCGTTCACACGCAGAAACCGAAGTGCTACGACTTGCCATCATCATAATGAAATTTTATTTTTCTTGAACTATTTAGATGCACAGTTATATAAAAAAAAAACATGTTTTTATATCTTTAAATTGTGCTGAGAATACTAATTCATCGTTTTGAAACAGTTTATTTCCAAAAACGATCCATTTCAAACCAGAAATAAGTTTTCAGTTGTCATCATCACCACCACAGGGGTGTCGTGTGAAAATATCACATTCCTGATTGGCTGCTGCCGTTTCAAACGTCTCCGAGTTGTGTGAGTTGCTCGTCCGCTTCGGGCCGGACCCGATCTCAGCAGTTTGTGTCGATCTAGGAAAAGCTAGGGAACAACCCGCCAGCAACCCCGAAATTGCCGGAGAAGTTGCCCCGTTTGAAGTGGGCCTAAGACACCCCATTGTCTGGTACCGAAACCATTTTGGAACGTTTGGGTGTTTAAACGTCGTACTAACCTTTTTACAAAAATACAAACAAACAAACAAACAACAACAACAGAAAAACACATTTCAGAGGGAAAAGTTATGGAAAAGGTATGGAAAGGGAATGTACCATTATGTTCAGCGAAGTTCGGTGACAAGACTCGGGACTTGAGCAGGAATGCCGTTATCCTTGGTGTGACCCCATGAGACTGTCTTGCTCCCTTTGCTGGGGCTTATGTAACTGAAGTACCTGTACGAAAATTAGAAGAAAAACATGTGAATAACACTCATTATTCACAAGAAAATTTGTCAACATCCAAAATGACCCCTGGAGAAAATTATGCGAGGAAGTTTTCGGCCACGCTGGCCGAGTCACCTCTCGTAGCCAATGCTTCATTGCAACTTCAATTATAGTGAACAGTTATAGGGCATATTACCAACAAAGTGGAATTTGGTATTGTATGAAACTACAACACAAAACAGCAGTCTAATACAGTATGTTGAGGTACCTCTGAACAAAATCCAGGGTTTCATGGTGCGTCCTTCAGATACCTGATGTTGAACATGAAATATGTGCACCGAGGAGTGAGCAAACACTGACTTCCAATGAGTCTCAAGCACCAGCGACATGTCGACAAGGAGTGCAATAAGTAGAAAAGGTCGTCTAGAAGTGTGCAGCCAAGATGAAAAAGCAAGATATAACGATATCAGAATAAGATCACACAAAAAAGGCTCGTTGTAGTCATCTACAATCTAGGCAGTGATGAGTCGACCGACGTACAGCCGCGATTCACTTCGCGTTGATTGAGGTGAAACATGGTCAACGAAAAGATAAAAAACGCGTCTTTTTTTTTTACACTATTTGCTTTGCGCAGTTGGGCGACGTCACAAAAATCTGACTCACTCGCTAGCGTTTCTCACTTCGTTCGGCGCCAGTCGGCACCACAGATCGGTGGTCGGCACTCGAGTCATGGTCTAAACGGGAGGAAAAAAGTACGAGCTCAGAGCCGAGCGTCGATCGTGACTTTCCTAAAGAGAAGCTCCGGTAACACTTCGGCGACTCGTCAGCTTCAAACAACGCCTCTTCGAACGAGCCCGCGAATCCACTGCGTCAAACGGTCGCGGCAGAAAGCACGCCGGAAGGAAGGCGGCTGGAGGCTGAGTATCCGAAAGAGACGCGGCGCTGGTTTTTACGACTATTTCGTACATGAGCTAACAAGATAGCAAAGCTAGCCGAGTGTGAACGCTGTCTGACGTTACATTGGAGTACACGCAGTCGAAACGACGCCTTCAACAGAGCACAGCGGCACAGCTAGAGGCTTTCAACAGGGGACACGCGTTCAAATAAGCTGCGATTTCAAAACTTGATGTCTCCTTTCTGTCCTTCGGTGTTTACTTTGATCCGTGTACACCAAAGCACTCAATGCTGCAAGTAATAAAGTCGTGCATACGTACCTTTCGAAGCGATTGAAAGTGTGCTGGTTTCGCTCCACTGCGCAATTGCACGCTCGGCGGCTCGGCTTGGCGGCTCTCCCGCCGCTCCCGCCGGCTTGGCGGCTTGGCCAGGCTTGGCCTCGGCTACAGCGCAGGCTCGCGCCCTTCGAACAGAGGAACTGCATCCGGAACGCGAACTGGCGCGCGCGCGGGTTGACGATGGAATCATGGAAACTCATCTAAAAAAACGATACTGTGACGTATCGTTTGATAGCGCCAATGCACGTATTTTTCACGTCCTTTTTTTATACAGTGTGTGAATTTCGCGAAACAGGCGACGAAGAGTGGTGGGTGAAATGTGCTCGCATGTTGTCGTGGATTTTGTGTACGACGTAGGATTACCAGAAAGGTGGGTAAATATCGATAAATGCGCGTAAGAACTACATGCACGTGTCCTGTCAAACCTATTCACCCTCATTATTTTATCGTCCGAACTGACATTGTCGCGTATCGCGTTCGATTTGGGTCCCAACACCGATAGTTTCTTCTTGTATTGCGATGTTGTGTTGCAACATCGAATTGTATCGCGGTACGTTGGATTTATCGTTCGGCGATCAACTTTTGTTGCATTACAACAACACCAATAAACATTTGTTGGAAAACGATCACTTCAATAAGCACGTCGTTATTGGGCTTTCTCATTGAAAGGTAAGTCGCGGGTGTTCCAGCTAGTTATTCTGAATGGTTTGGTGGTTGTCTAGCATTTCAAGCGCGCGAGGCTGTGTGTACATACTTGCACTGTCGATCAATGTTAATGTGTTCGCAACGCAGAGCGTTTGTGTTCCGTGTGTATCCCCACCCAATATCTTTCTCTCGCGTATTGCCGTATGGTAACTCGTGCTGTTTTACGTTATCATTCACGCGATGTCGTGTATGTGGGCATACCGATATCAACATGATGCTTCACGAACGCTCAATATTGTGTTACGTTTCCTCTCAATCCGCGCTATATGCCGACGTAATTCATGTTGGTAACTTGGAATTCGTTCTGAGATATATGCACGCGATGTCATATTGTATTCTCCTTTGGGCCCGTGGTCGACAACCGATATTTATATATCGTGTGGCCGTACAGTATGTCCGTGTCGGTCACCAATATGCACGCGATGTCGTATTCTTTTCCAATAACCGCGCATTGTATCGGGGTATTGTGCTCCAATATAGTGGTGTATACCAATAACCGCAAATTGTACTCCAATATCCTGTTGTATACCAATAACCACACATTATGTTGGGATATTGTGCTCCAATAAGAATTCCCATCGTGCGTATTGGGTTTATCGGATAACAATAAGTTTTTATTGGTTTCCATCAACTTCATTGGAATACAATATTTCCAATAAGCCGAGTTCATATTGGCCTTTTTCAATAGGGTAACGTCGCAATGCAGTAATAAAGAGTTGAGTGTGACTGCTTCAGAAGGCAGAGGGGGCAGAACTATCTTATAGTCATTGGTTGCAGAAAAACCGCGGCCAGCGGGGGCCGTTATCACCGCTCTATCGGAGCCTGCCATCCTACCGTCCGCACACTGCGAGCACCGGCGATAGAATGAGCACCACGAGGCATTCTGGAATGGGCAATCCATTGGACATCCGTATCAGTTGCTGTTGCCCCGTCACCGTAGTGCAGTTTCTAAAGTGAGGGGCCCCGTCACCATAGTCAGTTCCTATACATATAGCGGGGCGTTTGCCAGTGTGGTATAGCCATGGAGAAGGAGAGCGAAATTGCTGCTCAGTGGCGCAGAAGAGCGGAGAAGCTTAACTCATCGGATCCCTAAGTAGTCACATAATGCATATATGTGTGTGTCATTGAAGCAGCAGTAAGCATGATAATCAAGCTAATCCTGGACAACCAGGAAAGCTAAGAATAACCAGCTGAACCTAAGCTTACGCTACGTATATCCTAGCATAACCGAGCTAAGCCACTGCAATTTTTTTGTGTTTCAATGAGCGCGAATAAGCAGCGCGTCTTTGAAGATTTGCTTGGCGGAAATTTAGAAAATGTATGTCGTAAAGATGACGCACCATGGATCGATGAGTGTACCAGAACGTGAACTCTTAATAAAAAGCGGGTCTATATATTCCTCTATAAATGGAGGAACGACCTTGTACCCCATGTTCTTCTAGAAAAGGAGCAACGTTCGTTCCTGCAAACGGTGGAGCAATGTTTCTTCCTCGTCTTGCGTAGCAATTTAGCGGCTCCAAATCGAGGGAAATCGAGGTCAGTAAGGCTTAGCGAGGACACCAAGGTACTACGGATATCGTCGATCTTTACGCGGAACGCTGCCGCGATTCAACCGAAAAAAGCTAGCATAGTTTCCTTCCGGACAGGCGAATACATCGCACCACTGGTGGCCTCCCCTGTCCTGCTAAGCAGCTATCGCGAGATCCGCTGTTAGTAGCTTCGCACACATCTAAACAAGTCTCTGCTTTCAAAGCGAGAGCTGTAGGAAATAAAATCAGGACAGGAGCTTTTCATGCATGGTATTTATTGTCGAAGTCGGCTGCTCGCGCAGGTAAGGAAGCGCATTCGAAAGCAGTTACTCAATATTTTCATTTTCAACACTGCGATGTTAAACGGAGACAACCGAAACCCGGCCACGGCGCGCGCGCACGTCACGTTTCACCTCTGCAATTCCACGCGCCACTTCTTTGTGAGCACCGCACACCAGAGAGGAGTGGTAAATTATTCGCAAAACAGAAAGTCGTTCCTGAAAGAACCAATTAAAAGCAACGTTTAGCTCGTAGGGTGGTCTAAAAAAACTGCTAAGCGTGAAAATGTTAAATGGCTAGCAGGTCGGAGTCACAGGCAGAGTTTTTGCAAATGCTTTGGCTAGGTGGCGCTAAATACCGTCAAATTTATCGGCCAGAAGAAAGTTGTTCCCTCTATTATTGCGACTGAGACATCTTTATTATTCATGCATATACACTTCGCATTCCAGTACATACAATGGAGTTGACATACAGCGATAACATATACATACACAGCACATACAAGCGTCAAAAAGATAAAACACCCCCCTGACTGACTCCGTACTCTCCGCTTCTGACTTTTGTACTCGTCGTTTTGAAGGTACGGGTTTTCTCGATGGTCATCTAGCAATGAACACTGTTACCAGTATATCGATTTGTTTCTCTGTATAATGTCGTTGCTTGGGAGGTATTTTCAACGGCATAATAAGTGAATATCCCAGTAAAACGCAAACATTTCGCTGTAATTATAAAGTTTTAGTTGACCGTTTATGCGGTCCAATTCGGTTACGTTTGAGCCTTTCCGGAACGGCGTGTTCGACATATATTTTAGTTAGGCGTTTCCTCGATGCATTTGAGCCAACCTTAATAAAACACTCAGTTGGGAAACTCACCCTCGAAACCAGGGGTCGCGGGCGTCCACCGAGACCGAGCTAAATACGATGACAGCGCCACCCTTTAGCGGCAAGTTGAAACAACAAAGTTGCCTTATATGGTTTCGCCTAGTCACTGAATGTTCCCAGAGTACCGAAACTCCCCCAATCGAGGCACCAAGATGGCGACTCAATCTTTTTATCTTTACTGTTGTCACCTTGAGCTTTTCAAAAGCATGTTTTTGCGTAGAAACGTACTAAAAAAATTATTTTGTAGTAAATTTTATTTTTAGATTAGTACAAAATAACAAGCGCGTGTTGTTTTATACAATCTTTAGTTTACAGGGTATTGTAGCGCAATTAATATTGTTTTTATACAACCATGTCTCACCGGTAATTTCAGGTAGTGCGCCCCGACTTGGGCGCGTCCCAACTTCGGTAGTGATTCGCGGCCTGTCCGCTTGGAAGACGGGGGTTGGCATTTCTGAAAGGCCTTCCACCGTAAATGTTTTTTTGGCAAATTGGCCGATTAAGGCCAAAATAGAACAATCATGGCGATCCAACAACACCAGGTTCGATTTAATTGAAATAAGCAGCACCAACCCGGCTTTGCTCGAACAAAGGGGCTGAATAGCTTGATGAGGTTCTAAACTTGTGTCCTTTAGCAGTGACGTGTCGTTTCGTAATCGGTAAAGTATGTAAATAAAAAAAAAAAAAAAACAAGAACGGTGCAGGTAGGCTTTGTTGCCTCGACTACGAGCCGACTGTTGACTAAAGATTATCCGGTTATAACATAAAGCCAATTTACCTAGTATCACATCGTTCGTTCCGGCTGATTTCCTTTAATGGTAATATTCTAAACTCTAAATATACGTACGTGCTTCCTTTCCGTTAAATTTCACGCTTGTTCAGCCCTTCAGCGCGAAACACATGCGCGTCAAAACTGTCCGGTCCGGCGTGTGAACTGTCGGGAAGATGGCTGCTCCGAATCGCCGGCACAGGACGGTTCGCGACACATGGTTTCAGACGCGTCGTTGCGTCGCTCCGTTCAGCTCCGCCCAGTTTCAGGTATCCCTCTACCGAATGGATAGATGAATGCTAATGGCTATATATATAAAGGGCGGTAGCCCGCGCCACCTAGCTTAGAAAACTAAAATACTTCCCTCGCCCTTCCTGGTTTTTCTGACTTAAAAAAAAAAACATAATATTTTTATTACATTCTATTAAAGTGTGCGTGTGTAGAGAGTTTTCGTGAGGTTACTTTTCTGCTCAACATCACTTAATCGCGATGGACCGCAGAGGACCTTAGGAGCCATCCCAGCGAAGCGAGCACTGCGTACAAATCACGTGACTACGCACACCGCGCATTGCTGCGTCTCTCCCGAAGTTCACGTGACACTCACATGGCATTGGAATGGCTCGTAGCGTCCGCTGCTCTCCATCGTAAGGTGAAACGAAGTACATTCGGGTTTCGACGGCCTCGATCGGTCCCAGAAGGACGGCTTGCTATGGCGCGCGAGATCAGCAGCTTGTTTTGTGCGCGCGAGAAAACTCGATGGCGTCCATCTCCTTCACCGCGCACCACCACATGTGTGTGTGTAGGCGTTGTAAAAGAGGGGGAGATCCGCTTCCCCGAACTGCCCGAACCACGAAGCGTCTCCTCGCCCGATCGGGCCGAAAGTCACGTGACAACATGACCTTCGCGCCATCCGTGCTGCCACTGGCTGCGGCCCTCCGAAATTCGGACAGCCTTGCGGCGATATCTAGCAAGTTGGACGCACGCCGGCGCCGGACGGAGGCCCCATCCGACGCTCCGGTGCGACGAAAACCCTCGCCCTCGAACGTCGTTCCTGCGGTTCGCACGTCGGATCGGACAGTTTTGACGCGCATGTGTCTCGCGCTTTCCCCGATAGCCCTACCCGTCTGGGGAGGGAACAACGCGGACATTGCGGACGACCGTAACATTGGCCGCTATACGATAGGAGCCACTTTTCTGACTTGGGTTCCAACATGGCTACCCGCAGGTTGATCGATTGCACCATAATCAGTCAAGTGGTCTTACTATACTTCTTAATGTAAAGCAGAATATCAACCTCTGTCCGTTCACATAACCGCTTCTCGCTGTTACTCCACCGGTACGCGAAACACTCGGGGACGTCGACGACTATTCCAGAGTTTGTTCACAACGCACAACACTTTCATGGCGATGTTGGTGACTCGCGGAAATACAAAAAAACACGTTTATGGTATGGTGGTATTTGGTAACAGGAATCATACACAAACGCAGCACAGAAGACACGTAGGGGCCGGGCAGGAAAATCTGCCTGACCTGGACGCAAAGTTGCGGAGAGTGCCATTCAAGCCTACAGTACGTAGCACCGCTGGCACTGCTCTGGAACTTCGCTTTTTCGTATGGCTCCGTTATCTCGTTTGACAAGATCAACGGCAAAAGTGTAAGCAACCGTGGTGCTCTGCGTGTTTGAACCAGGAAATTGAATTACAGGCAGTCTACGTTTCCAAAGACGCTCAGTCAAATCAATAACGATTACTATAAAAAAAAAGTGTTCGGCTTTTTTGAAAAACGATACCAAAAGAAGATAAGGCGGCAGGGAGAAACTTTCCTCCCGTCTGCCTGGAGAAGGGGAAAAAACATCTCGTTCCTCCCTTCCCATGTCCGTTTTGGGGCTCGTCGGTAGAAGGGTGGAAAACACGCCGTTGGTACACTTTCCTTCCTTTTTTTTCTAAGAGTGTACAAGCTCAAAAGCGCAGTTTGTTGTTTTATTCAGCCTCCATGCCAAAAGTTACGTGGTTTTGTCTGACAGCCCTCTAGAATCCCGTCTATTTACATGGTAGACATTAAACAAAGCTGGGCGTAAATTAGTAGAGGTCTTTGTATTCATTTCGCGAACGGAAAAGCGAGTGCGTATATTAGTTCACGTCGCTTCCTCGACTGCGCGACGTCGCCATGAGTGTCCAGGCTGGCCAAAGCGAAACTTCGAAATGCTAGACGAACCTGCGTTCAATAAGAGTGCGAAGACTTGCGCCGTGGGCCATTCATGCTCGGCAAAAAGTAAGCGGCGTGCTTTTGACGACGAGTAGAGATATCGTCATTGGGACGAAAGCCGACTGTGTGAACGATTGCGCCTCTCGTGCCCGGCACAAAACAAACGGTGTTCTTTCAACGGCGAGTAGAGATATCGTGACTGTGACAACGTCGGCCTACCGCGGCAATCCCGTTGTTGATATTTACGTATCGACGTTTCATGCGGACTTGGAAGTGCTGTTTTAGATCCTAGAACACTGGCGATAAGGTAAGAAAACAAGTTTCGTGTCGGACTTGTCGCCGATCACGCGCAACTGCTGGTACATATCATGCAGGCAAACTTCGACGTGCATGACGATGGGGAAATGTTATACAATAGAGAGAAGCACTGGTGGTAACTGTCTTTTTTTTGTTTTATGTCTTGCTTTAAACGTGCCAAAAAGAGACGCTTTGTTTGCATGCTGTAAAAAAGAAAGCAATGTTTTGTGGCCTTTAGAGTATTCCAGGAAAGGGCCGGCTTACGGATCCTTAGGTTCAGTTTCACGTCAAAGAATCCCAATCGTCAATCGTCCGCTGGCACGTGATCGAAACTTCTTAGTTAAGTCTTGGCTTCCTCGAATGTTGATTGTACAAGACTCTCTAATGAACAGTGCTAACAAACGCACAAGCATCCAAAAATTAACCTAAGTGAGCGAAAGCATTTTGCTTTAAGAATAAAACAGAATAATAGTATTAGTGATATTATTTTATTTAGCAACAATCCTATGCAGTACCGCGTTTGTCTGTGTTATTCACACCTCTGATCTAAAAATTGAGTCGGCATTTCTCAGTTAATGATAATTTATGTATATTTTTCGACGTCAGAATCTTCGAACTTGTTGAATCTTAGTAGTTGTTTCAATCAATCACGGTTTGCTAATCTCTTAGTCCCGATGAAGAGTCAGATGGGTGCATCCCTAATTTAACAAAAATTGGCAGCAAACTTTGCCTTTATAGTCCTTTGAAATGACTTAGAAGGATTGAGGGGGGGGGGGGTGTAGTGTGCCACGCCCCACGCGACGTATATTTTCCCACCATTTTGCTGGTAAACTGGATGGTTAAAAAGGTCACGTGACGTCGATTTTTCCAGCTAAATTTATCGGCGAAACTGCATTGTTGTATCGTTCACAGGATGTGATTTGTTTCGCTAAATATAGCGGGTAACGTAATTGGCGTATAGGTCACATGACAACATTCTCCAGTCAAATTTAGCGCGCAAACTAGAGTAATCAGGAGTTTTCGTGGATCGTTTTCGCTGTCCCGCAACGCTCTCCGCAACCCGCTACGATACCTGGAACACTACAGTCAAGGCCATGGGCGCGCAGGCGCAGTAGCGGCCTCTTCGTTGCGGTGGGCTTAACGGAGGGGGACACGCGGTCTACAAAAACTCCCTACAGGTTTGGCCGCAAGACGTGAATTTCCCCTCGGAATTTTGGGGGGAACCTGTTTTGACGTATTGGACACGTGCCGTCAATTTCCCCAGAGTGCATAGGTCAGGTGACATCAGAGAAAGTCGCGTAGCGCCAATTCCCCCGCTAAATTTAGCGAAAAATGCACGAACGGACAGACGGCAGGACAACATTGTTGGATTGGGGGGGGGGGGGTTTCGTTAAAAAAACAAAAACAATTTATGCTTTAAAATAATGCAATGATCACTCGTGTGGAATCGACGTGCGTGTGATAGCGACTGGCCACGCTCGAAGACTGCGGACTTTGACGACATTTATTTTGTGGAGATGCGCCAAATCAAAGCTGTGTAGTACATTGCACACTACAGCATCTTTCGTAACCACTGGATGCGCAGAACACCAGGAAAAAACTGAATGAATTACTCTACACGCGAAAGATTTCGGAGATACTATCCTATAAAAGATGGCATAAAGTGCTCGAACCAGAAAAGATCTCTGACATGAGTCATAGCGGCCGGAAGTGCCGGAATACAACGTATGGATGAGTATATTATGTGCCCTGAGAGTAGGCAATGGGTTTTAATGTGCCTAGAGATTGAACATACAGTCGCGTAATATTTTCACTCACACAGTTCTATAAAACCTAAAATATATTAGATGAAACAATGTCAGACCTTCTCTTTCGGAGGGTTTTATTTGATCTGTTATTTGTGTTCTCTAACTCGCAGCTGAGTCTTAGTCTAGTGTGATACAATTAGGCAGCATATATACAGTTTGGCTGCCGGATAGCTTCACGAAATCGCAGTAACGATCTCTGAGTCACAATTTCTGACATGTCCGTTAAAGCACTGAGGCACAATTTTCTATTAATGCAATTTCTTCTTGGGAAGAACAGAACGAGAGAAACATCATAGAAAATCGTAACTATAAATTACGCGGAACATAGAAAAGCAAGTGCTACAGTAAAAGATACCGAAGACAAATGCTTTTGAAGACACGGAAAAATGAATGGCGAAATAATGTCCACCATTCTGAGCTCTTGAAAGTGTTAAATTTAAAAAAGAAAACATTACTTTCGAACTACATAAAAAGATAATCCTATTATCACGGCGTCGGTTGACTTAGGCTTTCTATGTGAAATTACTGTTCGTCGAGACTTAAAAGGCTCAAAGTAAGCTCTAAGCAAACCAGCCAATACTAAATGTATAAAATAATTGTAGTGACTTCAAAGACCTGACCATGCGTTTACTTATGCCCTAGTTCCTTGTAGGTAATTATAACCGTAAGATTTTTCGAAGCGTAAAGTAATTGATCTTTAAGATTAGAAGAACCCTTGACTTAATCTTTTCCACTAAGCGCTTGCGGGCATATTCCGAGTTTGTACTACAGAAATCTGAGGGCTGTCTATCGCCTCGGTGCTTCGCCTAGAAAAACTAAGCGAGATCAGGTGGACATAGAGTTTAAACTTTTAATTTTAGCTTGCGGTGAACGAAAAGAACATGATGTGCGTCGCTCAGCTAATATTGTAACTTACTGAGCTCGAACCCTGATGTGCTCGGCCTAGTTAACTCTTTAGAACGAGGAATGAAATGTAAAAAAAAAAAAATAAGAAAATAAACAGTACAGCCTACGGTTGCTTTGCGTGTTGCGAATCGCAAAAAAAAAAAGAAAAATAAACATGAAGTGTCCTTCCGTACTGGACGGATTTACAAACAGGGGCCAAACGTCAAAATAAATTAGACTAATTTTACTTGCAAAGAAATGCTCCGTTTGCTGAGACTAAACATAGCGGACGGTACTATATGCTACCTCAACGGGAACCTGACCACGTTAGTTAAAAACGGCCTGAGGCTCAGTTGTACATTAGCTAACTACAAAATACCTAATTACTGTAATTAGATGTAATTTAATGTAGAAATATTTTTTCGTTCAAATAAATGTATAGTAACTGGAGTGAAATTGAATTTACATTTTACGGGTGACCTTAACTTAGTCAATAAGATGTACTTCTTCAAACTTTCAAAGTTTCCTGGCGCATGCCATATCTTTTTTGCGTTTTTTTTCTATTTTGCATAGTACCAGTAGTTATATCAAAAGGCCAACCGTTTTCATTACTCAAGCTCGATTGACTTATTACTTAGTTAACTTATTTCTAGCTAGTGACTTCTTAACAAGGATAATGTAAATACCCATGCATATCTTTTGACACTGAAGAAGGAACTTTGGTAACTCTAAGTCTAAATTCGCCTGCCCCCCCCCCCCTTTTTCCCCTGCAAGTTGATAATTTTTGTGTTATCTTAAAGCAGATTCCGGTTACGTCACGTCTCCTATTAAAATATTAAGGACCGTACTTTTTTTTATCAGAAATCTAACAGAGACTAAAAAGCAAAGTCACGGCACGCACACTGTCGTTGAGAGGATGAGCTGGGGACAACATACAGAAAGAAATAACGAAACGCCGTGATGTGAATATTTTAGCCCTACCTTGTTCCAGAGCCGAGTATAGAGAACGTTTGGTCAATTGAAGGAGGGGGCAGATCCAGGGAGTTCACCAGACGCAGATAGAGGGCTTGGCATGCTCTCTTGGCCAGCCAGAATCCAAAAAAACATCCCCCAGGGTGGTAGCGAGAAACAGTTTTAATAAGAGCATAATGGTTAAATGTAGTAACTCTTTATGGTTGAAAATAAGGTTCACTTGATAGTTCGAATATGATCATGCAAAAACATGGAGAAAACAACTTTGCCGCTCGAACTGTGTTTTGCAGGGACAGTGTATGACCGCTCGGATGGCAGATTCCGGGCCCTCGTTGCTTGGCGAACGGATTATGTACATCGCTCCACGAGTCACGCTCTTGCATCATGATTTTAGATGACCGTGATTGAAACATCATATACACAATATTTTCAGTCACTAAGAGTTACTTCGACGCACTAATTTAGGTTTTATCGACCATCGCCAGGGTAATATTTTCGGCTTCTTGTTGGCCACGTTCGAATTTGTGAAGACGCAGGAACACGCCCAGCTCGCTTTCCGCCAATGGCGTCTCTTCATTCGCCTCCCATACTTCCCTATGAATGACCACAACTCTTTGCATATACGGCTCTGCCCTGTTCTAGCAGGTCGTAATCATAACGTCAGCTGCACTCTGCTTTTAGGCGAAAGAAGGTAATTATTGTTTTAACGCAAAACTTTAGTCTTGCTGAAGTTAACTTTGATTTAGCTTTGAAGAGAAGGACGAAACGTGCCAATGTTAGAGAGCATTGTCCTAGTTGGCCGGCTTCCAAGCATCTGAGCTGCGAGCTGCGCCCTAGACACAACGCAATTGTAAAAGAAAAACCACAAAACATCAACAACACATGAAAAAAAAAAATAGAACAGGTTGAAGAGAGGACTCCAAAACGTTACGAGCAGGCACCACCAACTCACAAAGCTAAAAAAAACAAGGAAAAAATAAAATAAGTAATACACTCTAAGAAACGCCTGCGCGTATACTTACCCGAAAAAAACTTGAAGAGCCAATCTCTGCGATCTACGAAATCTGATCAGCAAATGATGAGGCGGAACATCTGTTAAGACCTCAGAATTAAGTCTGCGCCGTGGCATTATGCAATGCAAGCATGACGCTTTGCATTTCGCAATGCCACAGCGCATACTTTGTTTTCAGGTCTAAGGAGATGTTCCGCCTTATCATTCGCTGAGCCGATTTGGTAGATCGCAGGGATTGGCCCTTTGAGAGTTTGGCGGGTAAGTGGACACGCAGGAATTTCTTAGAGTGTACAAAGGGAGAACTTGGCGACGCCAACATGACGTCGCGTCCATGGAAGGCTGAGAACGGGGTTTGCATTCGATGCGTTCCTCATAAAAAAACAGTTCTTCACATAACAATTTGACCAATAGATAGAGAAAAAAAGATCACTAGGTAGATCCATCTTCACAAGGCACCATACTCGTAGAAATATACATATCAAATTGGTTAAACACGAAGCGGCGCAAGAACATGCGGCCATTTCTTCTAGAGGTGACGAGAGTAGGCTAACTTTATGAAATAAATAAAACTGAAAGAATAAACAGCTACGGATAGAACAGCACGAAAATGTGGTCTTCAGTCCGTCCGTATAATTGATTGATTGATTAAACATGTTTTATTAATACAAAATAAGTAAAGCGCGTACGACTCTCTCAAATCAATTCTCCACTGCCATTGGGAAGAGAAGAGGTGGGGGAATGGGGTGTGGATAGGTAGGGGGGTACCAGAAATGTCTCTAATCAGAAGGAGTCCTGGATGTTTGCTGTCGAGACATAGTCAAGAAGCGAGTCCAATATGGCTTTGCGGTGCTGCGGTGCGCCCCTCGGATGTATCCAGTCCCGGAAATTCTTATTTCAGTTTTATTTAACTATTTAATGTCGAACTAAGTCTCATAAAATATTTCTTCGATGTTTGGTGCACCAGCTTATGTGGAAAAAAAATGAATACTAACGTTCATATAATCCGCTATAAACTTGAAAAATTCATTTTTTACGGTGCCTTCTGAAATATAAAAATAGGCCTCTGAACGATGGCGAAGGAATAAAATTTAAGCCATGACCCGATATTTTTACAGAAAAATAAAAACAGGGAAAACAATTAACGTAGTAAAATAACAAACACACCGACGTACAATGTACACGAATATTCGCATACAGTCGCTAAAATAGGGTCGTCAAAACGACTAAATTGCTAAGCGTCAAGTGTTTCCAAATACGCAGACACCCAAAAAGAAACCTTGAACAAACCTACCAAATATCAAAATGATAAAATCTATCAAGGCACAGGATAATGAATCATGCTCGAGCACATGAATCAATTTGATCAGGTGGTTTGCTTTTATATATTGAACAAAAATGCAGGTACGTCTTGCCCTGATGGAGCACGTCAAATAGCGCTTAATTGGGTTTATGTGTGGGCACCCTTGTTTCCTAAATTAACATTTTCTTTAGCCAGGTATAGTCGCAATCTACTGTGAACTCACAAGTAACCATATATAGTTTCACTCGTACCCTCAAACAGTCGAATCATACGATGCGTAGGGGAGAGTCGGGAGGTTTGGGACGGTTGGAGGAATGGGACAGCTCGTTTATCTCTCCAGGAGTTAGTTCAAACACGTTCATCGGCTGCTCACGAGATGGCGCTAGCATACCGATAGCCTGGCTGTAATGGTGGCCGTCTTCAGCGGACGGAGCTTTCTCTGACTACAACTTTCGTTTTTCACGTGTCAAAAGTAAGTATCCGCTTACTCAATTACACCTCTCTCAGTTGTAAACCGCCCTGCCTATGCTGATACCAATTTTTCTTCGAAAACACGCGTTAGGGTCGTGCTTCATGCAATAACACGTTTAGCCCTAACAAGAGAATTTTCGCCATTGAATGTATTTTTCGTTGGGCGAACCACCTGGGGAGGAATGGGACATTTGAGTCGCGGGTGGAATGGGACAGTGTCCCATTCCTCCCCACCATCCGGCTGGTGCTGTGTCTAGAAAATAAGCTTCAATGCTGCGCCGCTTTAGTTCCGAAAGCAGTTATTTTTTTATTTGTTATTTAAAGTGTACAAATGCTTGGTGCCGTGATGTTAAATAACAGACAGGCTGTTTCTGCGACACTTGACGTTAAGACGCGCTAAACCAACGGGGCATCATAAAATGCAATGTTTCTCCACTAAAAAGGTGTGATTACTGTACACATTTGCGAGAAGCCCGGAATAAGCACGTGAATAATAGGCAGCAATATGAGTGCTGCTAGGTGCATGCAAGGACGTTAAGCGTGCTTGGGGTGCGTGAATATTTAAATTTGCCAATTTTTGATCCATTTCCATTTTCAGGAAGATGCCGCGGGTTTACAAGAGGAAGCATCCCGACAGAGCTCAAACATCGAACAATTTGATCCTGGATGCTGTGAGATTGGTGTGCGATGAAAAGAAAAGTATAAGAGACGTAGCAGAAGCTTTTGAAATATCAAAATCATCGCTTGGCCGAGCAGTGAAGAAGTACAGAGAATGCGGTGACACAGGTGGCATCATGTTCAAGTCCAATTTGGTCTGCGGAATGTTCTTCACAACAGAAGATGAAGTACTCTTGAAAGAATATTTGCTGAAAGCAAGCAAAAATGCATTATGGGCATACGAGAATGCAAGTTTGTTCACTGGCGTACGAGTTTGCAACAGCCTTAAAGAGGAAGTGCCCGGCGTCATGGGAACAGAACAAGGTAGCTGGAAGAGATTGGTTTATGGGCTTTATGGACCGCCATCCCGAGCTATCGCTTCGAGCGCCAGAAGCGACCAGTCTGGGTCGGGCAACAAGCTTCAATAAGAACAACGTCGATGCTTTCCTTTCAAACCTGAAAAGTGTCTACGACCGATACAAGCTAACTCCGGACCGCATCTACAATTGTGATGAAACGGGCTTCACAACTGCACACAACCCACCAAAGGTAGTAGCAGCACGTGGAGAAAAGCAAATCGGTCAGGTTACATCCGCAGAACGCGGCGAACTGGTGACTGTTTTGTGCACTGTCAATGCCATCGGAAACGCCCTGCCACCAGTGTTCATTTTCCCACGCGTGAGGTTTAAAGATTTTTTTCTGAAAGGCGCCCCGGCAGGAAGCCTCGGTTTGGCAAGCAAGTCGGGCTGGATGTCGAGCGAACTGTTTTTGCTGGCGTTTGAGCACACTGTGAGACATACGAAGTGCTCGAAGGAGGAGCCAATTCTCTTGATACTCGACAATCATGAAAGCCATGTGAGCATCAACACCATCAACAAGGCCAAAGAGAGCGGAGTCATCCTGCTGACCTTTCCCCACACTGTAGCCACCGCCTGCATCCACTTGATGTGTCCGTGTACGGACCATTTAAATCTCGGTACAACGCTGCTTGCAATGATTGGCTCATAAATAACCCCGTGAAGACCATCTCCATCCACAATGTTGCACAACTAGTTGGATCCGCCTACGTATTAACGGTGACACAAAAGAACAAAACCTCGGGCTTTCAGAAAACTGGAATTTTGCCTTTCAATAGCGAGCCCTTCATTTCGGATGACTACATGATGTCATCAGTCACTGACAGACCCTTAACGTCCGTAAGCGGAGAGGTGTCACGACAGACGGCCACCATCACCGAGAAAACGGACAGCGCAAGCCGACTGGAAAGTGATTTGAACTTTGAGACAAACGGCCATGGAGCTAGCAACGTCTCTACAGATGTCTTCCCACCTACTGTCGCCAACGCAGCCTCGACGTCAACTGCATCTCCCAGCCGGATTGTTCCGAGCGACCTAAGGCCCTACCCTAAGGCTGCACCGCGTAAGACAGGGCAAAAAGGAAGGAAGAAAGGTAGGACAAAAGTCCTTACGGATACACCCGAGAAGCATGCGATTGAACAAGAAGCTGCAGAGAGGCTGGCACGACAGAGTCTGAAAAAAAGAGCGCTTATCACAGCTAAGACTGTCGCCACTACCCGCCCAAAAAAGAAACGGCGACTTCAGAAGGAGTTCAGTTCTTCAAGGGAAGACGACACTGTTGCCGTTGCATTTGATGATTCAGACAGTGACATGTCGGGTTCCGATAATGAGAGGCGGGACATTTCTGAGGCCGATTGCCAAAACAAAACTTTTCAAGTGACAAAAGGCGATTTTGTCCTTGTCAGATTTGGTAAGAAAAAATCTGACGTTTATTACACGGGTAGAGTCGAAAGTAGTGACAATATTGACGTCAGTGTCCAGTTCCTTCGAAAGAAAGAAGAGAGCTCAAAGTTTTACTTTCCTCCGCAGAAAGATATAGGGACTGTGCCAATAACGGATATTGTGAAGAAGCTGCCAGCGCCAAAAACTATTGGGGGAACGAAGCGCCTGCAAGCTTGCTTCAAGTTTGATGTGGAACTATCGGCTTTTAATGTCCGCTGAAGACGTTGGGACCGATATTTTACTGGCGTCCCATTCCTCCCAAAGGATGTCCCACTCTACCCGAAGGGACGGGTGGAATGGGACAGATTTTAGCTGTTAGAAACTATTTTTTTGCAGTTGCTCTAGAAGTGGCAGTAACCTGTGTTTCGCAGAATTTGCGCAGCTTGTTTCGACTTGTACTATAATCCATCAACCATCTTTTTGCGTTCAAAATAAACAAAACTAAAAATGCATTTGTGAAAAGCGTCCCATTCCTCCCGACTCTCCCCTAATAATAATCGAGGATGGTTAGGGCGAAGCATTAGAGTTACACACAAAATATACACAGTCAGTAGATTGCGAAAGAGCAGCAGAAAATGTTGCGTTTAAAACTAAGGTTCAAGTTTGAAACAGAAGGTGGCACCGAAATACATTTACAGTGTTTTTTTTATTCCCAAAAATAAACAACGCGAGGCCGAACTCGCATTCTCCACCGAAATGTAGCGCTTGCAGTCCAGGCCACATGCCAACGTTTTAAAACGAGCCTTATCAAGGCACACGAATACATGGGGCTGATTGATCCAAAACAACAGGAAACGGACCCTATTTTCCCATTGAAAGTTTAACGAAAATAACTTCTAACTCTTGAATAGGTATGGGTAGGCTCTGAAAATTTAATATTTGTTTCAGATTGATAGAGCTATATTTGGGCGGACACCAATCGTTCAGCCATACGTAGTTCATTTTTGCGGTAAAAAACAACATTGCAAACTCTTTTCGGAGACACGCTGTACAGTACCCACAAAGAGGAAGCTGACACACTGTCGTCTAGAAATTGAGTCTCTTCAATAAATATGGAGCCCCTTCCCCGTGTCAGAATTTGAGAATATCGTTCCAACACAATACCGATTTGTTGAAAAGGGTGCCGCAAGAAAACAACAAGCTTTATAAAAAAAAAAATCCCTTGAGGTAGCAAATTAGGGAAGGTAAATGTTTCATTAAGGTAACTACGGAGAATTCCGAGACTAAGGTTCTGTTTGTTGCTTCGCATCAGTCTCGAGGTTGTTTATAGTTATGTTCTATTTACGACAGCTCGCTTTCACACTCATTTCCTTTAAAAAAAAAGAAAACAAATTCTATGATAATTAGCAACAGTCGCAGACCTATATCAAACTCGATGTTATTTTATCAGAAAAATCGAATTGCTCCGTAAGACGTGTTTCGCCTCTAGCCACACGTCTTGATTTTAGGTAAGGTTTTTGGCTTATTTGCACACCTTGGTCTCTTCCTTTTTCTGTTTTCTTTCAATTCAGGATATCCCGGAATTGGCGCCTCTGTAGGATGGATAGCTAGATATTGCTCTCGCAAATTTTACTCAACAGCTAAATTCCGCATTTTATTTCGCTAATCATCGTAGATAACCCCATAGGGAGCACGTCTATTCATATTGCAATTAAAAAAATTTGAACGTGAACATTGTCTGGGCGCTCGTACGAGTCAGAGAACTCCCAAACCGGCGTTTTTCTCGCCTTCATCCCCAATCTCAGTCCTCTCATCTTTCGATCCGCGTAAGGATCGCACCAATCCCATCCTAGAAAACAAGATCTGCGCATAGACTCTAAAAAAAGTCTGTGCGTCTACTTTCACGCACAACACTCGGAGAACCAATCAGCTTTACGGAGGCAGCTCAGCGAATGACGATGCCGAAACATATGTTTAGACCAAAAAACGCAGTCTCAGTTGTGACATTAAGCAATGCAAAACGTCACGCTTGCATTGCGTAATGTCACAACTCAGACTACGTTTTTTGGTCAAAACAGGTATTTCGGCATCGTCATTCGCTGAGCTGCCTCCGTAAGTTGCGCTGATTAGTTCTCCGAGTGTTGTGCGTGAAAGTAGACGCACAGACTTTTTTAGAGTGTAGCGTCACTGTTAGTGAAACCCCGACCCGCCCTCATCGGCAAACCCGCTGAAGCTCAACGAGTGTATACGATGCAAAGCCGCAGATGCGTGCGTGCGTCGCCGCTTGCTCGCGTCGTGTTTGCTGCAAGACGCTAACGCGAGCAAAGCTGTGCCGGGTGGATTCATTGGGGATGAGGTTTGGGAAGGAGGGGGGAGGGGACTAGCCTTGTCTTTTAGGTGGTGTGGATGATATACTCGGTGGTGCAATAGAATATTCCATTCGTAAACGAAGAGACAGAAACGGGGACGTCTAGTGAGTAGAATGCACTGTCACTAATAATGTGTCCACTTCAAAAATCAAACGTTTTTTGAATTTCCGCGATAAGAAGGATTGCTACCTTTTGGTTTTACGATTTTTAGTAATTATTGGTTTTTCTTATTCTCTAAAGTTCGCTTCTTTGTTAGTGCAGTGTAAGTATTATTTTGTCGTCCAAGACGATTGGGAGAATCAAAGGAGGTTCAACTGGGGGTTCTCCATGGAAGGGAATAAAAGCTTTCATGCGGGAGAGGCGGCAGTCACTTTCGCGGGAAACGATTGGCTATCCGAGAACGGCCTGTGGGAGCCGCTCGGGGCACTTGACCGATTGGCGAGACCCTATTAGCTCATCAGGGGCAGGTGGGTTCTGCTTGATTACTACCCATCGGTGAGGGTGTTCTCGTTTTAGTTCTAAAAGTGAACAGATAGAAATAAAAAAAGAAAATGGAGTTAGAGGAACCGACTTAAATCAAAAAAGAATGTTGAATTCTATCGAACGTTTCATTGGCCGGTGAACCGGTGTTCTTGGATATGCTTATTTTCTTGACAACACGGAGCTCAATTTAGTGCTTCTAATACGCCTCCGCATTTTGCCTCTATGTGCTTTCTTCTTTAGTTTGAACATGTTGTTTATTTTATTTTTTTTTGTGAAAATTTTGGCGCGATTGCTAGATTTTGTTTTGTGTAAATTTTAAAAAGAAATGTTTTGTGGTAAAGTGTTTTCCTTTTAAATACACTTTGAAACAATAATTTCAAACACGTACTCGTCCTCCACTTTTTCATTATATTAGGGAGTATGTGAGGTAAGAAGGTCACTCTCCTAACTTCAGTGTTAGAGGAGAAAATGAGAAGGCCGTGGCAATATTTTCTCGTTAACTATCGGATTGAATAATGAAGCTATGACCTATATGCGTTAGCTTGCTAATAATCTCTACACACAGAAAATATTTTACCCAACTCCTTTTGAGTAAGAATTTCTTGATGATTTAAATAAAACTTTCCGAGGACACTTAAGCACCTCTTACGAGTTGTGAATGCGAAAGCATGAATGTCTTTCTTCCGCTCTCTTCGTTCTTCTACGGTGTACTGGCGTGGACGGCCACGTTTCGCTACTGCCGAGGTGGCGGCCGAGCGCACGCTGTCGTAAAGCGGCCGCAAATGGCTATATAGCAGCAGTTTTGCTCAGCCAATGGGAGAATAGGCATCGTTTTCGCGTTTGTTTTTTTTTGCTTACAGACGCCACCGACTCCGCTTCATGAAACAGTTAATCCTTCCGCTTTAATAAGAACCGATTTGTAGAAATTCAAACTGACCGCTGTGTAACCGGAGCCCTAGGGCAAAGTTAGGTACAGCCCCTTTTATGCGGTATTTACTAGAAATGTTTTTCACGAATTATAAAATTCACTTAGGTGGCCGTAAAAAAAAGAATATATCTCGACGCTTTTTACTTTTCTGCACTTGTGCTCATTCTTTTTACGAGCATGACTTTTATTACGAAAATATATTTTCCGAGAATAGAAATGATTCAATCTGATATACCTACACAACTATATAAATTTTAGGGATAAAGACAAAACAAATATAGTCAATCAACTTAGGAAACGTCGTGGCTCATTATGTTCAAACTCCGTGAATGGTCCTTCGACGCCTCTATCGGCCGATGCCTCATCCTGATTGGCTGAGGAGGATAATGAGATGCACAGGACTCAGCACGCCCTGCGTTCCTTTGGTTGTCAGTGACAATAAACAAATTTTCAGAGAGCAGCAGACTATTAGAAAAGGCATCATTTAATTTTTTTTTATATTTCTAGTTTATTATTAGCTTTCTCATAAATCGAAACAATCCTAAATCGGTTTCACTAATTCAAGATAAAAGTTTATAGTCAACTTATGCTTTGTGGTGACGTGGCCTAGAAATCTGGACGAAACAAACAGTAATTAAAATAGTTTCCCTCCGTATTTTGCTTTCATTCCTCCCGGTAACGACTAAGGTACCCTCTATTAAACATTCAATAAGAACCATGTTTGGACTGGACCCTAAAGCCCAGAGGGTCAGAGAAAGTTTCGGGCAACTCCTTAACGTGAAGTATTTCGTTCCTTCGTGGAGGCAGGTCTAGCTCTGGCTCTTTCCGTGCATTCTGGCGCCGAAACTCGGGAGCTCGGAGTCCCAGCATGCACACTGACCGCACACCTTCCGGTCGCATCTCGAGCGAAAGACTCATCGGTTTACCACCAAACTATCCGATTTCCCGTGGCGTCATCTCTGCCGAACGTGACCGAACTACCCGACGACAGAACTGGCATGGAACTCCTTAGCAAAAACCATCAGAGTTTGCTCTCCGCACCGCCGCGATCAAGAACTGTTGCTAATTCTCAATCATTAGAAACACCGCCACGGTAACTCCTCTGCATTACATCATCCGCACACTACCGGAACATCGAGAGTTGAACAACAAGGTGCTGACCATAATGAACGGCGAAGACCTCTATAGGAAGATTTTAAATATGTCCATCACTACGAAAGAGTAACCGAATTTCGAAACTGATCGCTCCCGCAAACCAGTAAGTGGCTGCTTATTTGAGGCGATATAATTTTTTTTAATGTTCCAATGCAAAAAACAAAAATAAAAAAAATTAACACTACAACGACAAAAAAGATGACGACAAACCCAGCGACGACCGACTCGACAGCAAACGTCAGACCTACGACTAAAACGACGACTACAACACAATAGCTACCAACACGAGGTCCGTTATTAACACCTACACGACAAAGACGGAAACAGCGACCAGGACAAATCCTAAATATAAAAGTAATGTCTACAAATTTAATCTTTTGACGAGAAACCAGGCTGCTCCAGCAAAGGGCGGGAAGAAGAAACAATAAAAGGTGTAGACCAATTAAACGTTCTCGGCTTAAAAAGGTGAACAAATTGTAACAATACGAAGCGCAACCGAGGCGCTTTATTTTCCCGTTTTCTACTTGGCCTGTAGCTCTCAAGTTTTGAACAGTGCCCCTAGCGATCAAAAATATATTATTTTTAGGTCGCGTTTTGATTGCGCGTTCTTACGCTACCTCATAAGTAGGGCTCCGTGTTTTCGGAGTTTATTTGTTTGTGAAATTCGGAGGGAGTTTTTCGGAGTGTATTTTTTAGCAAAAATTCGGTGTTTATCGGAGTTTATTTGCCATAAATCCCCAATTCTCCGAAATTCGGAGATTAATTTCGCAGTGTTTTCTATTAAAAAAAAATAATAATAACCGGATGCAAACGTATGCCAGATGAAAAATAAAACGCGCTTGTATCAAATAAGATTTCTTCAGTTAATTTGGCGTTGGTGTCATTGGCAATACTTATTTGTCCCACGACAAATGTTACACACAAGTTTGGCTTCAATAAACGTCGATACCTTAAAATCAATAAACTGCCAGAGGTAGCCGTAAGGAAGCTCGTAGTCATCCCATGAATCTATCCCGCGGCCGCGCGAGGTGGAGTGGTTAAGGATGTAATAGAGAAGATTAAACTGCCCCTCTTTCCTACAATCTCTATGGTCCTTAGCTTTGACTGTTACCCCCCAACAAACATACCCTCTCCTTTCTCTAAATCCCAAATCCCATGGCCCAAACTGGAAACCAAAAGAGTGGCTGTTGTCGGGACACGAATGGTACGATGACCTGTTTCCCTAAACCAAGCTTGACGAGACAAGCCGTAAGACCCCCTTTTGTCAACGGTCCGAGGCTCGAAAGATAATTATGGTGTCATTTTCCCATGACCATTGATTCTGCGCTGCTCAAATTGTAAAAAAAAAAATACTTATTTTTGTTGTTGGAAGGAGGGGGGAGGGGGGGGGGGGCATGGACACATAACAATTCGGAGTTTATCAAATAAATCCGAATTGACAAAAAGTTTACGGGCGGGTGTTTTTCGGAGTTTTTCGGATTTATCCGAAAACACGGAGCCCTACATAAGTTCCAGAGATTGACGCCGAGACAAAAAGCTGTACTTTTTGTTTTCTTCTCTTTCACGCGCACGAACAGACGCTGACAGACGCTACCATTCGGACGTGGCTCGTGCATGATCGAATGCTACAACTCTGCCTTCATGGTCACGCTATGTAGACGCCGAAACCAACATTACAGGGCCACATCTTGTGAAAGTGGTCGCGGCCCCTGGCCGAGTGCAACAGGCCTATGCAACGGCGTCCCGTGCAGATGAATACTTAGGTTGCTTGTCCCCTAACGACGAGAATCGGTGCGAGCTACGAGCCAGGATAATGTATATTGCTTTATGGACTGTCACAGGATAGGACGCGAAGGAATGACACAGATGTTGAAAGTGAGCAGGTTTGCTTCGTGTTTTTCTATACGTTGTCTCTCATCGCATCCGGCCGACCGACCACGTGCGGCCACCACGCTACTAGGCTATCCTTGCTAGAAGATAGATAAAGCAATGCCGAACATCAATCAAGCTTTTCTGGAATTCAAAATGTTTTTGCCGTCGGACCTTCTCCCCGATAACCAGCCTTCATGACGCGTCTTTCATGTGGCAATAGCGCCGAGAAACCGAGAAAGAGGAGGAGTCCGAGAGCGCACAAAGGCGTCAGACCGCCGAGCTCAGTCTCGAATGACTGGTGGAGAAACCTAAGGCTAGCTACCTTCGTATCCACTGCACTCGTCCAACGAATTGGAACGAGGGAGCCAAACGGGGGAGGGGGGGGGGGGGGGGCGGCGTTTTGCGCTTTAACGAGTTCGACGAGTGCAGTGGAGACAAAGGCTGCTAGCTTTAGGCCTACCCACTAATCATTCAACCCAGAGCCAGACATATACACGTTATCACAAAAAGCTACTAAATACCGTTACCCGTTACTCGCGCAAAAATTAACTGAATACGTTACTTCTCACCGATTCTCAAAAGTAAGGCCTTATTTACCCCAAAGACAGCGAGTTACATTTCTCGTTACTTTGACGACCGAATACACAACTGCGTTTGTTTCCCGGTTTCTTGTTTCCTTTTCAGTAGTCGTTGCATTTTAGCACTAGCTCCCCCTCGAATTTTTCATCAGTTATGTTTCCCCGCTTCATTGAGAATACATCTCCGGCGATGCTGAAGAGTAACTCTACTGACGTGCTCGAAGGAACGGCAGTGTAGTGCTGCAGGATTCCCCTGCCTCTTTTTTTCTTTGTGCTCCTAAAGTTTTAAGTTGACAATAGGCTGTGTGCCTTCCCGTGTTGGCAACCTCCGAGGTTTACATTCTGTCTGTACACGATTCCAGAAGTTTAACCAACGTACTTAATTGTGTTGTCTGGGTGAAGGACATTCCCAACTGAAGAAACCGACTGACGTGTGCAGCGATAAACGCTGCTATACTGTTATACTGTTTAGTTGTTTGCCGGGTTGCTCATTTTCCTTTGTAGCAATGCGGAGCGCAAGCTCGTCTGCTTTTTCTGCAGAAGTTGTGTCGTTGTCAGAACATCGAGCTTTGATTGGCTATGGGCGAAGGATAGTGGGTCGACCTCAAAGCAAGCTGCCTTGAGGTGCACCCACTATCCTTCCAATCGAGTCAATCAGAGCTCGTTCTGACGTCAGCACGACCCTTGCCAAAAAAGCAGACGAACTTAGGCTCCGCATTGACGCGTTCTCAGGTTAGAACTAGAACGAGGCTGTTTAAAGGTTGTGGGAACCCCGGGGTTCCGTATATCCCTATCTAGATCTAGCTTCGAGCAGGCCGTGGGAGTCGTCGTCACCAATGGCGACGGCCACCCGGATACGAGGCACGGAGGCTGTATTCCCCGAAGGGGTCAGCTCTCCCTCACCCACTTTGGGTGAAGGTGCCACCGGCACACCCTTGAGAGTCACAATGGACCCGACAGCTAGCGGCCTCCCCGGACGCGTCCATATCTCCGAGGCTACATAAGCCGGCCCCGAAGGAGGGCCGGGGGCTCTCGTCGGCGGAGGCCCTGGCTCTACAGAGCTCGGTTTTTCTTTGTGGGCCTCCGACTTCCCGTGAGTCTGTCTATTGCGGCAGCGCGGGAAACCTACCGGGTGATGCTGGCAATTGAGTCAGCGCCCAGACGTTTCATGTCTAAGAGCGAAGCATGTTGTAATTTGAGTCAATAAACACGTCGAAAACGGACTCACTGTGTCGGTGTTGTCTCTCGTCCACCGGTGCCCGAAAAAGGTAATCAAAGGACGGACCCGGCCGCAGTCGCGCCAAGAGCGGACTACGGGGTGGGTATTTACCCCAATGAGGACCCCTTCGGAAGTAATATACTCTAAGGGAGATGTCTGTTCGAATAAGGTTAAACTGGAGGATTGTTATAGCAGTAAAGTGACGCTGTCCGTTGCGTGATTAGAGATAATAACAAATAGCGGGCATAACACAAATACCAATGTAGTAGAAGTAGACATGACAAACTCTAAGTGACAACTGATGGTATTTAATTGAGAAAAAAAAGCACGGCACCCGCAGCGAAAATCTGAACTCACAAAAAAGACACAATTACTAATGAACCTCATAATCGTAGGAAGCGCTGGAGGGGCTACGAAATAAACAAACTAGGAGCAGAGTTCGTCTTCAGCAAGATATCAATCTCTCTACATAGAAAAAAAAGATTGATTTTATTGACAAGTGGTCATGATTACGAGGTTTTTTAGAAAGATAGGAGCCTTGCGAAAGAGGAAATACTAACGTGTATATATATATGTCATAGTCTGGGTTCCTTAGTTCCACTGTGCGGCTTTTTGCCGATGACTGTGTAATCTACCGTAAGATAACCTCTACTGATGATATTGTAACGCTTCAGGACGACATTTCTAAAATTTTTGAATGGTGTAACACATGGCGCATGTTCTTAAATCCTAACAAATGTCAATGCATGTGCTTTTCTCGTTCATTGTCAATTACCGATCCTGTATTTCTTTTGAACTCTGTCCCCATTAATTATACTAACCAATACAAATACTTAGGCTTGCATCTCACACCTAATCTATCATGGCATACTCATATCAAAACAATTACATCCTCAGCAATTCGCTCTCTAGTCTACATTCGCCGAAACTTTAGATCCTCACCTGAAAACAGAAAACGTATTTTGTATACCACTATCGTTCGGCCTAAATTAGAATATGCGTCCTCCATCCCCATACAAAAATGTCCTATGGTCGGCTATAGAATATTCTTTGTATGGTCGGCTTTAGCTATTTGGCCTGTAGCGTCTTAGGTTGTTCCAGACTTGACTCGGATGTTGAAATGGACTGGAACGGTTGCTAAGAACACTCCATATCTTATTACTTAAGATATTAAGATTATTCGGCCATATCTTATTACTTAAGATATGGCCGAATTTAGAATAATGATGAAGACGCGCTGTCGGCGTCTGTCCAGGCCGCTGGTTCCATGTCGTCTCGCTGCTCGCTCCGTCTCGTCTCCGTCTCGTCTCGTCTCGTCTCGTCTCGTCTCCGTCCAGTCCTCTGTCCCGACTCCTTTTTAAACCCTCGTGCTGAGGGTTACCTCGCGATGGCGTGAACTGGCGCAATCGCGAGGCAATACGTCAGCCGGATGAGACAGCAGTATTGGCAGTGCTATGGTGTGATTGCCAAGATGTTATCTAATGTGGTGCAATGGATGTTGCGCGGACTTACGTAAGCGTGCGGCAACATCCGTCGACGACGCAGCACCTGAGCCGGGTAAGGTAATCTGACGCTCTCAGGGGGCGCTCGATCGAGCGGAGAAAAGTTATCTCGGGAGCCGCTGGGTCGGTGCGTGCGTACGTGACCACAGTACTCCCTCCCCAGAGAGTAGGCGAACGTTTAGAGACCACCGTTATCCGAGCCCAGGCTTTCGACTCGCCGCGGGCGCGCGAGTGAGGTGTGCAGTAGCAGGTGTAGGAGGAGATGCGATGCCCAGACGCTGTGGCACGTGGCGGCCGGAGCGTGTCTGGATCTCCGCTTGCTGGACGTTCGGGCGATGATGGTTTGGGGTGGAAGACGAGAAGAGTTGATGCGAAAGATAAAGATTTCGATGATAGGCGGCGATCACTTAGTTCTTTCCGTGAGCGCCGACCGTGAGTGGCGCCGGTCGGTGCTACAGAACCTTGTGTGGGCCGTCGTGGAAAGTTGAGGGCGTAGCCCGTGCATCACGTGTTGGAGTCTCTGTCGGACGCGCGTGATTTTTCCGTATGAGCCAGGAGCGTCAGAAGGGCCGCAGAGAGTCGCTTGCAGTAGCGTGCCAGTGCCGAGGCCTCGCATTGAGTCGGCCGCGTGGTACTCGCGTAGAGCAGCAGGCGGTGGGACTTGGCGGTGGGTGGCCGGCGGTGAGGCGCTTGCGGTGATTGGACTTGCGGTGAGGAGGCGGTCGGGACGTACTCGTGTTGGGGTGTCTGCGGTGAGCTGAGTGCACTGCAGAGAGTGGCACGCGGTGAGTTGCGTGGTATTTTAGCGTTGGGTTGCACGCATTGAGTTGCGTTGGGTTGCACGAGGTGATTTGGTTGATTGGTTGAGTGGCACGCGGTGAGTTGCGTGGTGTGGCCACGTTGGGTTACACGCAGTGAGTTGTCCGCGTGGACGTGCTCAAGTAGAGCTGTCCGTGGTGAGTTAGACGCTTAGGGTGCAGAGGGGTGCATCGTTGAGGGCGTGGCAGCGAGAAGTATGCAGGTAAATTTCTTTCTTTCTCTTGTGTGGTGAAAAAAAAGATGTGGCTCACCGGCGATGATGGTGACGAAGGCGGTGGGTGCGATGATGGAGTCGCGGGCCGTGGTGCCGAAACTTGGGGCGGAAATGAGTGACGCGCCCCGCGGACAAGATAGTGGCTGGAGTGGTGGGGACACTGGCTGTGGCAGAGACCGTCGTTGCGAAGCGCTCGCGGAGCTTCGCATTTGCGTCGAGCGGTACTACCACTGCCTTGTCGTGGGCCATGTGGAACAGGAACCGGGTCGGTGATGATGTTCGGTTGAGCCGTTGTCCATGAGTCGACGGGCCAGGTGGTGGAAGTAGCCTCCGGGAGATGAGGGAGATGAGCAGGGCCGGGAGTTTCCGTTGGGTGCGGGGATGGGAGGGCCGGTGTGATGATGTGCTTGCTTGCTGAAGAGTGCTTGTTTCTTGTTCGTCCGGGTCACCACTGTAGCGTCTTAGGTTGTTCCAGACTTGACTCGGATGTTGAAATGGACTGGAACGGTTGCTAAGAACACTCCATATCTTATTACTTAAGATATTAAGATTATTCGGCCATATCTTATTACTTAAGATATGGCCGAATTTAGAATAATGATGAAGACGCGCTGTCGGCGTCTGTCCAGGCCGCTGGTTCCATGTCGTCTCGCTGCTCGCTCCGTCTCGTCTCCGTCTCGTCTCGTCTCGTCTCGTCTCCGTCCAGTCCTCTGTCCCGACTCCTTTTTAAACCCTCGTGCTGAGGGTTACCTCGCGATGGCGTGAACTGGCGCAATCGCGAGGCAATACGTCAGCCGGATGAGACAGCAGTATTGGCAGTGCTATGGTGTGATTGCCTGTTATCTAATGTGGTGCAATGGATGTTGCGCGGACTTATGTAAGCGTGCGGCAACATCCGTCGACGACGCAGCACCTGAGCCGGGTAAGGTAATCTGACGCTCTCAGGGGGCGCTCGATCGAGCGGAGAAAAGTTATCTCGGGAGCCGCTGGGTCGGTGCGTGCGTACGTGACCACAGGCCCAATTAGCTAAAGAATTGTTTATGGCTGTCTTTAGCATTCTTTATGGTCGCCTTTATGGGCCTCTTTAGCTTTGTCTATGGCCCTATCGCTGTGCAGCCATAGCGCTCTTTAGCTTGTCTAATGGTTGGCTAAAGACTTCTCTATGGCTTTCCCTATGGCTCTCTTTAGCCAGCAAACTCTAAAAAAAATTTTTTTTTCTTTTTTTAAGTTCCCCCGACTTGTGAGCGCTACATGGTAGATATACATACATCTCTGAACACACAGAATACACAGACCACATGCAGAACACTACCCCCCATAACAGCGACAGCGCAGCGCCACCGAGCTTTTCTATATCTGCTATGTTCGCACTACCTGTATATATGGCAGTCTAATTTTTGAATCCGATTTTGCCGGTGACCCATTATTTGTCGCGAAAACACGAAGAGGCGGAGCAAATATTACTCGTACTTAAAGGGCAACTCCGCTTAATTTTTGATATTTAGAAAACTATGCAGCCCTCTTTAGTATCATATAGGAAGACCCCATGTCAAATATTACGATCTAATTCCGTCTATATATTTAATAAACTAGCCAGCAAACTTTTAAATGAGCCAAGTCGCCGAAATCTGCCAACTCTAGCGTGCGACGCGAGGCGCAATCGTCAGCGCAGTCAATGCGACGGAGTTGGAGCGACCAACGTTGACCCACTACGTCAGAGGCATGACTACGTCATTCTCACGTTTCGTTTGTTTTTACTTTTTAGAGCGAAATTGAATGATGACGTCATGAGTTTTCCTCCTGGTGTTGGCTCAACGGCGTCCACGTGATCACCGTAACGCGGATGCGCTAGTTTGCGCTGCCCTGCGCGCTTATCGGTCTGTTTCTCCGCTCCCCTTCTCCTCTTTCGGCTTCTTTCCTTCCCCCTCTCCCCCGGGCCATCACCGTCCACGCCATGCGAAGCGACCTGCCCACGTCGCGTGTCCTGTCCCTCGCCCCTACGAACGTCACAAGACCACGTGGTTCGATGTGACGTGGCCATAACTCTGTCGACACGAGACCAATGTTGCCTGACGCAACCGAAGTTTCGGTTTCGGTATCAGCTGATGTTTGAATTAAGATTACACAAATAATACTCCACATTTCGTGAATCCGAAGACGTAGAGCTGTTTAGTAGTGCTTTGTGAAATGGAATCACATGTAAACCTAATTTTTTCGGAATTGAGCGGAGTTGCCCTTTAATACATTATTTGAATTGTCTCTTGGAATAGCCCCTATCTCTTAATTCAAAACCCTGAAAAAAGCGAATGTAGATCATTAGGCTAATTAACTAAAATGTATTAATTATCTTTTTAATAAGTTTGATGAATCACTTTGACAATGCAGAGATGACATGCAGTGCACTGGTGCTGAAGATTGCAATCAAGCTATTGCTTGATTGCAGTGCTCGGCGCGAGTGTAATTTATTTTCACTTCTGGGGGGTAATAATTTGTTTTAATTGTTGCGCAAGTATTTCAATGGATTTTTCAAAGAAACAATATCACTGGTTTTCACGACTCGTTGCAACAGCAGAGAACATATCTTGGGTCATGGTGTGTCACCGGCATTACAGAAATTCAGTATTGATTTAATTTTCTAACGTGGAGTGTTTTTACTAAAAAGTAAGCGCCGGTAGTGATTTTCTATAGGCGTGGAAAGAAAATTTATTGGTTCTTAGTCTTTAGACTCTGGGCCATAAATTTTTCTATAGACGCATAAATACAATTTATTGGTTTCCAGTCTTTTAACTCGGTGCCAAAGAATTTTCTATAGGCGGGTAAAGAACATTTATTGGTTCGCTCTCTTTAGACATGGGGCCATATAATTTTCTATAGGCATCTAAAGAAATTTTATTGGTTCCCTGTGTTTAGACGCAGGGCCATAAAATGTTCTATAGACGGTTAAAGACTATTTATTGGTTCCCAGTCTTTAGACTTGTGGCCATAGAATTTTCTATAGGCGGGTAAAGAAAATTTATCGGTCCCCAGTCTTTAGGCACAGGGCCGTAGATGTTTCTATAGCTGGCTGTAGCTGTCTTTATGGATGTCTATGGCCGACCATAGAGGGCCATAGGGGGTGATAGCCTGCCATATAATTTTCCATAGACGACGACCATAGACCATTTTTGTATGGGTCTGGCATCCTCATCAGAAAACTTTAACAGACTCAATTGAATCCGTTCAGAACCGTGCTGCTCGCTTTATTTTTAATGACTATTCTCGTACCTCAAGTGTATCATTGATGAAGTCTCGTCTTAACCTTTCTCTACTTTCCTCCCGCCGTCGATTTTCTCGTCTTTCTCTTCATCATAAAGTCTTTTACACACCTTTCTTGAAAATGTCTCCTCTAAATCCGCCCACCTACATATCATCAAGACTGGACCATTCATGTAAGATCGCCCGTCCCAAGTCATCAAGTCAAGCACACCAGCATTCCCTCATCCCTGAAGCAGTTGTGGACTGGAATGACCTCCCGGACGCCATAGTTACCATACCCGACTCCAAGCAATTCCGACTAGCCTTTCAAAACTGCTTGTACTGACCCACTCCCCTCTATAACGCCCCCGAGGCATTTAGGGTATGTATAAATAAATAAATAAATAAATTGTGTGTTTTCTTTTTTCAGTGAGTCCGGGTTTTCGTTGTGCAAGCTAATTTATAACTAAAGAAAGCAATAATCATGTCGCGGAAAACTTAAATACCGAAGTGGTACAAGTAGGCAGGTCGAGTGCTAACTGAAAAAAAAAAAAAAAAAAAAAATATATATATATATATATATATATATATATATATATATATATATATTTATTTATTTATCGAAAAACAGCAACAGCACAGTGAGTCCGGGTTTTTGTTTTGTTTGCAGTGCTGTTTTCTTCGATTAAAATTGTCTGTTTTCTTTTCAGTTAGCTCTTGCCCTGCCTATTTCTTACCACTTCGGTGTTTGAGGTTTGCGCAATATTTATTGCTTTCTTCAGTTGTGAATTAGCGTGCACACATTACAACTTTAATGCAAGATTGGCTCTGCTACCGTGTTTTCACTACTATAGTCCGCACTCGGTGAATATATTCAGAAGAATCAAATTTAAAGTGAAGTAAACATTTTCCTTAGATGCTTCGCGCCAGTTCCGTAGTTTTCACCCAGTGTGTAGTGCGCATCTGGTTCATAGTCCGCGCGTACAAAGGTCTCATAAACCTTGAAAATGTCTCTTTCATTAGCTCACTAAGAAGATAGTGTCATACAAAACTAATAATTAACGTAATATGTAGATCCGCAAATGCAGAACTTCAAACTACGTTACACCTCTCATAACGAACTACATAAAAAAGAAAATAGAATTGCATAGTCCGCACTTGTAGATAGCCCTCACTGCGTGAAATCTCAGCCTTGAAACATGTAGAGGCCCGGGTTATATTCCGGTGAATACGGTACTCTTGAACTGACGTGTTCGCATGAAGAGGCTTTGGACCAACCCCAAAATAACCAGGAAATTTGAAAAAAAAAGCAGCTTGCTCTAAACGCGCTAAATGTGCAAGAAACAAAACAAAACGAAAGAGGCGAAAACATCGAAGAATTTTCGTCATACCCGCGCAGCATTTCTGTTTTTCGTAAAGTGGGACTAGGTCTTCCAGCGACCGGGAAACGGATGAGGTTGAATAATAAACAAATCCGATGTTTCGACCGATTGCTGGAGAACGTGAGCTCGGCGAAATTCGTGCTCGTCAGAATACTGCAAAATATTTGCGTTCTATCGCTTTTAGATGGAACTCCTGCCGTTCCTTTCTGCTCCGTCAATTGTGTCCCCGGATGATACCAACAGCACCTAGAAGACATGCTCTACGCATGACGTCATCATTAGAGAATACCCGATACCGCCCCGAACGACAAAGAGGCTGAAGCTTACCGAGGGTTGCCGCAATTCCACCTGCCAGATATTCCACGCAGAGGCACTTCGGCGGATACAGGTATGCTGCGCCGGCGCATAAGGTAATGTGCTACATAGTAGGTATGCAAGTGCACTTCGTCGACCACATATAAGACGATTATGCGGAAACGTGCTACTTTTATGTAGGCGGTTATTACTTAATATCAGTTCTCGCTTCGACCTTCTAGCTTGGACCTTCTCAAAAGGACCATTCTGGAAACGTCTTTCTCGGTTGGGCTAGCCGTATTTGTCCGTTCTCGTTACATCCTTCGCGTTTCATCCTCCCAGGGATAAAATCAAAACGCGTGCATTTCAAGGTGTCGGTGTTACGGCCGAGTCACCGCATATAACTGAAGAAGCTTCTTCCAGTCCTCTCTCTCTTCGTCCCCCCCCCCCTCTCTCGAACCTCGCTTATACGCAAGCGCTCACTTCCACACGCCCACGTGACGTACTCCCGCGATTTGACTAACAGTTCCCTGAATATGCCCCTTCTGCTCTTAAAGAACACAGGGAATGTCAGGACCCGCATGTTGGGCTGTCCGGAAGTGGTCGCCGGACCATGGGCAATCGAACACCGCTCTGTTTTTCGATGCACGGGTTCGTGTCTCCCTCTTTTTTCATGTTGCGGGAGTGTGCACTCGTAGTGGTTCCCCCCTCCTCTCCCCCTCCCCCTTCCCCTCTATGCTTTATTTTTCCTTAAAGTGAACTGCAGCGCACCTAAGCAGCCATCAGAGCCTATCCAGGACTGAAAACGCGGCACGTGTCATTTGCTGTAGTGCGAACGGGACCAAATATGACTTTGCCCAAACGCGAAAAAAACAAAACAAAAAACAAAAAAGCGAAAGCCGTTTACAACTCCCTGTAACGCCGAATTGGAGCGCAGCACTTGAGGTGGAGGAGGGAAGGGTACTCAGGGGAGGGTATACCCCTCCTCCTCCTCCTCCCCTCATTCTTCAATCTCCTCCGGGGGGGGGGGGGTCACGTGACCCCCCCCCCCCAAGGTCACGTGGCCCCGGGGGGGGGGGGGGGCTCGCGCAGTGCATTATGGGACATTTCCCATAATGCACCGCGCGGTTACACCGACGGCGACGCCGCTCAAGCCGGAAACGGGCGCCTAAGAGCTGCGCTCTAAAAAACACACAACCGGTTGGATGTTTTGAGAAGGTTCAAAAGAGAATGGGATGACACGAGAAAAGGCGAAACGCGAATGGAACGTTTTAACCCCTTTCCTGTTGGTGGTATTTGGAACCTGACACAGTTAGCCTAGAGTTTCTGTATAGACTCCCTAGGGAAGCCAGAGTTGCGAATCGGTTTTCCACGTGCCGCCGCGCCACCATTCCCCGAGATCGATCACGTGAAAAGCAAAGAATCCAGCGCCGTGCGGGACAGCCACCGATACGATCGCTTTGCCGACGTTGTACGCGCCCCGGCGTATGTTTCCCTGCTTTTTCCTCCTTCTCCTCCTTTCCTGCTTCCCATGCGCGGCGCCACAGTTCGCCGATTTCAATCACGTTACCAACGAAGAATCCAGGGCCGTGCAGGAAAGCCGGCGCTACGGCCACCCTCCGAGGATGAACACGCAACTCTGCAACCGTAGGTGGTTATCCGCGACTCCAATTGACTAGAGGTGGCGCCTCTCTTTTTCCGAAATGGCGGTTATAGTGAGGGTCAGAGATGCGTGCCTGTATACTAGTTGCTGAGCTTATCTAGTGTATTAGCTTCACTGAGCAACAGAAATTATTCTTGCTTACACAATGACGCTAGGGTTTTATAAACGCAAGTCTCTTCTTTATTAAAAAAAAAAAAACACACGATATGTAGCGTAATATTACGAAAGGAGGCGCATTTTAATTCTGAACGAAGCCGAAACTAACCTTTATTTTGTATTTAATTTGTCCGTATAGGTGTTCATTTCGGATATGTGTATAACTCAAAATGTGCCTCGCAGCGTAATTATTGAGCCAATGAAGTTGTTTGCGGAAGCTTTATCTTGTGACATATGTGTCCAATCCACGTACTTCAATATAGTTTAGAGAGTTTGGTGTCCCTCTGAAGACAGGGTCATTTATACACATTAGATGTAACATAAAATATTGTATTTTGGGGAAAACCTAGTGCTGAAATGTGTGTGTACTTGCTGTCTTTTCTTGTTCAAATAATTGTCATGTGAAATAATAAGCTGCGGGTTTTTTAATGTGTTTTGGGGTATTCTTCAAATTGCTTTAAAAGTAGTTCCAGCACAAGAATAACAGAACCGATCCACATTTTACAAGTTATCGCCACGGGTGATGTGTTAAGAGAATGTTCGCAAAGTGTGTAAATTAAGAAACGCTACTCACACTTAAAAAATCTTAACACGAAATCCGAGTCCGCAGAAAGGTGCGTTTATTAAACCAACGCGTGACGCATATGACTTTATATTACATCGAGTGTTTGACTGTTTGTCTATCTTGAAACCAAGTTGGAGTTTTTCCTATGCTAAAAAGGAAACAAAACGAGACCTTTCTGAAAAGACTGTGCTGGTTAAATTGGGTATTTTTGTGAACGTGTAGTTTATAAGGGCCCTACATTGCCGCACTTTGTAATAATAATAATAATAATAACAATTAAGATATTCGAATACGTAGTTCTGCAAGCTTTAATATAATTTGTTGCTTATCATCTAATTTTAAATGCGCGAAAAGTTTGGCAATCAAAAGTGTGCAAATTATCATCACTGGCGCCAATTGCAGCATATTTAACTAAGAAGTTATAAAATAGGAATAGTCTAAAATTAATCAAAGCATTCTAGCTAATCTGAGAAATCAATGTAAAATTACTTTAATTGTGTGTAAAGCTTATAGTGCTTGCTATGAAAGTCGCGACTTTTGACAATCGGCAAAACTTCCAAGGTCTTCGCCAATCTTTCCAGGCCAAATGCCCCCTCCACCATTCCCCCCCCCCCCCCTCCCATCCCCCGCCCCTGCAAAAAAAAAAAAAGAACAGCGTATTACGTTTTTGTTTTTTAGTTACCATTCTTTTCAGAACATTTAGTTTCTTTAATTTTTACGCACCGTCGTTTTGCCAATTTCAGTATTTCCAGTTCGAAGGCACACCTACCCGCTTGCACGTCGGATCCCTGTAGCACGTTTCGTTGGCATTACAAGCCGGTGAAACAGAAGTGAGTTTTAGTATTGCATATACGAGCGAGCGCCTGAACTGTGTGTTTGCGTGTTCCACACTGCGCTACTCTTACGCAAACGCACCGTGCGTTTGCTTCTATACGAAATACAAAAACTATCGAACAGGTTACAATCGCATACCGGCGGCAGCACAGTGAACCGCAATGGGCACTAGAATGGCTCCCAACTCCGCAAACATCTTTATGAATGGAATAGAAAAACGTTCTTTCGGACAGCCCTCTGCGACCCTCCTTTTACAGACGATATATTGATGACATTTTTTTTTTTTTTAACATGGGAACACATGGAGGATCAGCGTTTGGAGTTTATCAGGTATTTCAATTCGGCGCACCCGGATATTAAATTTACGCATACGTGCTCCCGAGCCGAGGTTAGCTTTCTTGACGTCATGGTCGTGGTGGTGGGAAAGAGTTAAAAAACAAAACTCTACAGGAAACCAGCAGACAGCTTGAAATATTTGCATTAGAACAGCTGCCACCCCCGCCACTGTAAAACTAGTATTTCGTATGGTCAGGCGCACAGATTCCGACGGATATGCTAGGACGAGGGTGACTTCAACGCCAATGCAGCCCACCTTCGAGACGCCCTCCTTGAGCAAAATTATCCACTACCCGCCGTTGACGACGCAATCGAGAGAGCCAGGGCACTAGACCGCGATAAACTGCTAACAGGCACGCCGCCGGACCGAAATGAGAATCGTAAAAATAACTTAGTCTTAACCTACTCAAGTCTTAACCTATTCAAACAACACGCCTAACAGCAACAACATTCTAAAAAAAAATAATTTTAATATTGTCCAACAAAGCGAAAGGCTGAAAATATAATTCCTTAACCACCACGCGTTGCATTCAGGCGCCCTAGAAACCTAAAACATATGATGGTGAGAGCCAGGACCAACCAAGTGGGGAACATCGGGAGCCAACCAGACATGTACAAGTTACTCAAAAAAAGTAATTAAGTTAAGTTACTGAGTATTGACGTCAAAAGTAATTTAAGTAGAGTAGAAATTTCTCAAATGAAAAGTAATTGAGAAAATTACTAATTACCGTAAAAAAGTAGCGAATTACTTTTGCAGTTACTTTTGAAGTTACTTTTATATGTTTTTTATAGTAAAAAGAAAGTACAGAGGTTTTGATCCACTAGCGAAATTGTGCTAGCCAAATGTGAATCGGCTTGTTGTTTTTTGTTTCACAGAAATGCTTTAATAGCTGGTTCTGCTTCTGCGTGCCTAATTGCTTTGTGCTTTCTTGTTTGTTCGCTCCATGATGTACTGCAAATGTGTGATTTCTACTTTGATGTTTAGCACTGTTTGAGCTTGATTTTTTAGACAGTGTTTGCTTGTTTCGAGTGTTGGGTAAAGTACGTCTAAAAGTACTTGAAATAAAGTACAAAGTAAATTTGAGGTTATGTACTTCAAGTAAAGTAGTAAGTCCACCGGGTGCAATGTACTTGAAGTAACGTATTGTGGGAACCACGTGTTCCCCGCATCCCTATCTAGGCCTAGCTCAGGCAGGCCGTGGGACGTCGCCACGTGGGGGCGCGTCCCGGATGCGAGGGCGAAGCCGTATTCCCTGGTGGGCGGCTTTCCCTCGTCCTTCTCGGGTGATTTGCCGAAGGCACACCCCTCGGGATCATGACTTGGACGCGTCCGCCCCTCCGGGGAGCCACCTACATCCGACCCACCCTGGGCGCGTCCATTCCCGCAGGCTATATAAGACGGCCCTAATCCAACGGGCAGGACTCTCGCTGGGAGAGGCTCTGCTCGACGGAGCCTTCCTATCTTTACCTGATCCTCCCCCTCCGTGATACTGTCAATTGCGGCAGCGCGGACTCCGACTGGTGATCCTGTCAAAAGAGACAGCGCCGTCATCTCCACCATTGTTAGCCCTCGGGCAAGCGTGTGGCATCTAAGTCAAATAAACACGTTTTATCCGGACCCAAGGAACCTTCTGTGTTTCTAAGGGGAAACCCACATCTGGCGCCCCAACGTGCGGCCTGTCCGGCGACTGCAAACAAAGCAGCACTCTCGCAATCACAGCGAACCAGGCCAATTTCCGGCCAAGAACTTCGTGGACGGAGGGAGAGGCGAACGCCCAAAACCCGATGCCACTCAACGGCTTTGTGGCCAGATCAGCCACGCACGGACACAATGAGCAAGTGTCCTTTCAGCCGAGCTTCCCTAATGGGTATGACGCACACTGCCCGGAATGCAACCGAGGCACTCCTTCTCGGAGCGCGCCAGCCTTCGTCGCTGAGCCAAGCCCACCCGCGACTTTCGAAGTCAACACGGGTCTGACGAGACAAGAGACAATGGCGCAACAGCAGGCAAATGCAGCCTCTTACAGCTTCGATCTCTTAACCTCAGACTGGCCGTCAGCTTCTCCGCACGGAGATAACACTGATGCCGTCTACGAGCCGCAGCACAGCACAGCTGCTACAGGCGCACCAATCCACTCGGCGGGCCCACACAGAGGGAACAACCCGCCAGCCGCACATGCGGAGAGCGATTCTCACCACAGAGAAAACACGCTCGGCGCGTATCACCCCCTGCTAGAAAACGCAGCGCGGGTGATCGAAAGCCTGACGGGCGCACTGCAAACAGCAGTTAGGCCCCCGCCGCCGACACGGCCACCGGTCAGAATCCCTATCCCGACATACCGAGGGTACGGAGACCGAGTGAGTGCGACAGACTTCCTCGAAGAGCTGAAAAATTACCAACAGGCCATGGGAATGTCGGACCACGAGATACTTGAACGCATCTTGCCAATCTCGTTGGTGGACCAAGCGGCGCCGTGGCTCCGTCTAACCGGAAGCCAGCTGTCGTCGATCGAGCAGTTCCGCAAGGCATTTCGCCAGGAATTCCTCCCTGCAGACTACGAACGCAGGATGAGGCGAGAGCTCGAACAACGGACCCAACACCCAGACGAGTCACTGTTGGAGTTCGTTAGGGCGATGCAAGAGCTCTTTGAGCTAGCAGAACCCTCAGCGCCCAATGCAGAGCGGGTAGAGCGAGTCATTCGACAATCGCACCCGACTTTTGCGGCGTATCTCCGAGGCAGTCGCTTTCGCGACTTGAACGAACTGGCCTCGGAGGCTCGGCGGATTCAGAGAGATATTCTTGCCGCACGAGCGTATCGTCCCCCACCACCAGCATCAACGGCACTCGAGCCGCGCTGCGCTTGGAACGGGGACGCGGCGTCCCGAAACAGGAGACACGAAGCCGCCCACTACGCAAACGAGCGAAGTCGAAACACGTACGACATATCAGATCGTGCGCTCGACCCGTACTCCTACGAACGGCGGGCAGCAGAGACTGTGCCGCAGTTCAAGAGGCGAGATCGGAACACAGAGTTACCGACGCCACGGGAGAAAACGCTGCCACGTCCAAACCCACAGGACGAAAGGCGCGGCGCGCACCAAAACGCGCGACAGGACTCAAGAAAAGTCCCGCAAGCAACGTTGCTTTCGCTGTAATAGCGCCAACCACCTGGTTCGACAACGCCCAGAACGGCAGAACCCTGGCCCCCAACAGTCGGGAAACGAGCAAAGTCATCGATAACCAACCCGGCGGCTCAAAATGGCACGGAGCAAGAGACTCTTTTGCCTACAGCCTACAGAATAGGCTTTCCGACCGGCACGCTGGCACCATTCATAGCCCTGACGATTGTCGGTCGGACGTTCAAGGCACTGCTGGACACAGGAGCCAGCGCCTCGCTTTTCGGCGACGAAGTGTTGACCCACCTCCAGCAAAACTCAGTGCATATGAGGGAGGGCAACACGGCCTTTCGACTCGCGTGCGGTACCGCCCATTCAACCGGTACTGTGCGGTTGGTTGCGAGATGGGAGAATCGAGTAAGACGGCAACGCTTCGTTCATCTCCCCAGTCTTTCCGTTCCGATCATCCAGGGCAGACATTTTCTCGCCAAAACAGGGATTGTGATCGACGTGAGTAGCGGTGGCTACCGAGAGGGCACATTCGCACCTCTGAAACCCTTCTGCGAACCCCCAACGCCAGAAAAAACACTGGTTAATGGGACAGGCAGCACCTGCCAAGACAAGGCAACAGAATCACAAAAACCGGGTATCAACCCCTCGACAGGTTCCCCGACGCGGTTGCAAACAAGCGCCGTAGGGTCGGAGGTCACTCACCCCCTGCTGACTGAGTCATGCTGCGGGTCAGGGCAAGAAAAAGCCCGTTTGTCGACATTATTGCGACGCTATGACGCCATGTTCACGGAGCGTCCCGGGTGCACAAACGAAGTGCGACACCGGATCGACACGGGCGATGCGCTTCCTCGGAGGCAAGACGCACGACCCGTCAGTCTGGCTAAACGAAAAGCCATCGACGTCGCTTTGGACGAAATGATCGACACCGGAGTTGTCCGGCGGTCAAACAGTCCCTGGGGATTTCCCGTTGTGTTGGTCCCAAAAAAGGACGGCAGCTCACGTCTCTGCGTAGACTATCGGCGTCTAAATGACGTAACGCGGAAAGACGCATATCCGCTCCCGAACATTGACTCGATCCTTTCCAACCTCGGCAGCGCACGGTATTTCACAACCCTGGACGCCAGCCGAGGCTACCTCCAAGTTCAAATGGAGGCGGGTGACGAGGCAAAAACAGCCTTTGTGTGTCACCGCGGGCTTTTCGAATTCACAAGAATGCCCTTTGGTCTGTGTGGAGCGCCAATGACGTTCCAACGCTTGATTGACCGAGTACTGGGAGAAGCCAAATGGAAACATGCAATGGCCTATCTCGACGACATTGTCGTGTACTCCAACACCTTCGAAGATCATCTACGAGATCTGAAGGATGTGTTCGACAGGCTAAAGGCCGCGGGTATCACATTAAACCCAGAAAAGGCCCAAATAGCCGAAACCCGCATCAACTTGCTTGGGTTCACGCTCGACTGCGGGCGCATCGCGCCAAACCCCGAGAAGCTAAATACTATCCGGGAGTTTCCGGCGCCGACGGACGTAAACTCGCTCCGTCGCTATCTGGGAATGGTAAACTTTTACCGCCAATTCATCCCAAACTGCGCATCACTCCAAGCGCCACTAACGCGGCTACTGAGAAAGACCGTGAGATGGAGTTGGGGTCCCGAGCAGGAGGCAGCATTCCGCTGCACCTCCAAAGCGCTCGCGGACACAGCTGAACTATAGCTGCCCGACTTGAACAAGCCTTTCGTGATCCAAACGGACGCGAGCAAACTAGGCTTGGGAGCGGTCCTGCTCCAAAAGCACGAGGGAGTGCTTGGTCCGGTAGCTTTTGCTAGCCGCTCGCTGACACCCGCTGAGGTGAACTACAGCACATGTGAACAAGAGTGCTTTGCCATTGTTTTTGCCCTGAAGCGTTTCGACATTTATGTCGACGGGACCACGTTCACGATCGAAACAGATCACCAGAGCCTAATATGGCTGTCCAGACTTCGCGAACCCGCAGGACGGTTAGCGAGATGGGCCTTGCTACTGCAGAAATACGACTATGTCGTGCGGTACAGGAAAAGCAGCACAAACGTGGTGGCCGACGCACTGTCGCGAGCCCCCGTAGACTGCGCAAATCTTTCCGCGAGGACCCAGGCCGAGCCAACGGCAAACTCCAAGCCAGGCGAAGCCGCAAATCAGTCCAAAATGAAGGCAGCACCACTGACCTCCTCGGACGAAAACGTGAACCACATAGACGCAGTGAGCGCAGTGGGGATCGTGTTCAGCAAAGAAGAGCTACTGAAAGCTCAGCAGAATGATCCGTTTTGTCGAAAGGTGATCGACGGACTCTCGAGTGAGTCGGACTCTGTGGAGTCGGGCGGCGCGTCCGCCGGGCGTACGACTGCTGGTATTGCAGTAAACGCCGAGTGTCGGGATGTATCTGGTACTGGTACTGACACGCTGGATCAATTTCTGCTGAACGCCGACGGGCTCCTGCTGAAGTAAATCCCATCTGAGAAGGACACAGACAATGTGTTCAAGGTGGTAGTGCCAAAAAGTCTGAGGTGCGCAGTAATGCGTTACTATCACGACTCGCACTTGACCGGACATGCGAGCGGCTCCAAGACTTACACAAAGTTATGCCACATCGCAACCTGGCCGGGCATGAAAAGGGACGTATTCCGCTACGCCCGCACGTGCCACACTTGCCAAAGCTTCAAACCAAGAGGCGGCAAACCTCCGGGCCTAATGCAGCCGATCCACAGCCAAGAACCATGGTCTTTGGCGGCTTGCGACGTGGTCGGCCCTTTACCAAGGAGCCCCAAAGGACACCAGTATCTGTTGGTTGTCACTGACCACTTCAGCAAATGGGTAGAACTTTTCCCACTACGAAAGCTGACGGCCCGAGCAATCACTGAAAAGCTCATGGAGGTGTTCACCCGATTCGGGTTCGCTGAAGCTCTTCTAACAGATAGAGCAAGCTACTTCGTCGGGAAGGTATTTGTGGACGCTTGCAAAGCGCTGGGCATCAAGCACAGAACAACCAGACCCTACCACCCACAGGCGAACATCACGGAGCGATGTAACAGAAACATCAAACCCATGCTGGCAGCATTCGCCGAAAAGCACCGCGACTGGGACGTATACATTCCCGAGATTGGGTTCGCACTCCGTTCCACTGTCAATCGTTCGACAGGTTTCACCCCCGCCTTCCTCACATTTGGAAGAGAATTGCCGAATCCAATGGACCGCGTCCTGGGGGCAAACGCTGGGGTGAGCGACGCACAGTCGAAACAGACTGAACATGCGCGCACGCTACAAACCCGGATGACGAAAGCCTTCTCGGAGGCCCGTCGCAATCTCGGGGTAGCGCGAGCTAAACAAAAAGCTCAGTACGACCGCTCCCGCCGAGATCTCCGCTACAAAGTAGGCGATCTCGTGCTCAGACGAAACCATGTTCTGAGCGATGCCAGCAAAGGCTTTTCTGCTTCACTGGCACCAAAGTGGTTGGGCCCGTACCGAGTGCACGAAGTATTGTCACCACTTGAGTACAAGCTGACTGAGAAAGACTCGAGAAAAGTCAGCGGGCCTGTACATGTCTGCGATCTCAAACCCTACAATGAAAGGGAAGAGGAGGGGGACGAACAAACGCAGCCCCCGCGGCAATATGCACGCAAGACGCGAGATAACGCCGACGATGAACAACAGGCGTCTCGCTACAATCTGCGAACTCGGAAAAACTAATATCCGAAGTTTTCGTAGAGGCAGCCCCAGTAAGTGGCGAAATGTCACATTAAGGGAAGTGCAAATCATAATGCACCTGCTGCCTTCGCGAACGCGCCAGACACCATTGTTTGCTGGCAAGCGGTGACCTAGATAGAAGGTCACCTCAGCGTTCGCTCTCGGATCAACCCGTAGGGGAATCCCCCGAACTACGGCATCCGAGGGAAAGGGTAGGCGTAACGGCCATTGGTCAGTTATTGCCACCTACGCTCACGTATCCAACACGTCACCGCAAGAACGCGGTGCGAGCGTCGTCACAAGCGGTCGGAGACAGGGTTGCCAGGTTGGGCTATTAATAGCCAAATTGGGCTACTTTGTCATGCATTTGGCGTCGAAGTTTGGTGGTTGGCTATGTGGCTATTTTTGGGCTATTTCAAATCCTACCGCGGCACGTTTTTGTTTTGTTTTGCTTGGTTTAGACACTTCAGTATGAACACAAAGCGACAGTCCACCCTTTCTGGATTCCCCCTTTCAGGGATTTTCGGCGTGACAATTCGTAGGCGTGATGCCAGATTCAGCTCTGACGATATCGGTTTTGTATTAATTGTGGCTTATTTTATGCTACCAAATTCTTTCTGCTTCCTACTGGCGTCTTTTATTTCCTCGAGTTTCCCACCATCCTCCTACAGGAAGCAACTCATCCGAGGAAAAATGATACTAAAGGCAACTCAAGACATCCTGCAGAATTTGATGTCGCCCGATAACGCGTGCTGTACCGGATATAACAAAATATGCTTTTCCGCAAAGCATGGAAGTTTCTTAAAGCACAATGAGCCATAACAAAAGACAACAGATTTGAGACAATGAATATTCCGAACATGGCCAAGATCGATGCGCAGAAACAGACCTGTTTCCGTTGCTATCCGAACTTGCCATCGCGCTCCCGACTCTGCCCATGTCGAATGCCGCCGTGGAGAGAGTATTTAGTCACGTGTCACTCACAAAGTCAGGTCTAAAGAAGAACATGTCCCTTCTAACTCTTCCAAACGTCCTCTATGTAACGTTTGCTTTCCTTGGGAAGAACGAGTACTGTAAGAACATCAACCCTACTGAAGAAGTTTTTGCCCGTTCTAACACGGAAATCATGTATGAGGCGAGTAAGCCGGGCGCGAGCGAGCGCTTCATAACTATGAGACTTAAAAAACGCGTGTGGAAATAAATTGTTCAATACATTTCAAGATGTCGTAGATCTTGCAAGCTGCTCCTAAACCCTATTTATGCAGACGCAGTACCTTCAAAATGAGCTCGCACATTCGAGCGCACGGTTTTTCGGGCTCTGCAGAATATCGCTACTTTTGGGCTACACCGTCTGGCTTTTGGCGGTTTGAGCTGGAAACCACCTGGCAACCCTGGTCGGAGACCAAGTAGTCATTCGACCGCAGTACGTCCCCGCATCCACGAAGAGGATCCCCAGTCAGTACAGCTGGGCTTCGCGCCGTTCGGGAGCTGCTGCCTCCTGGCTGCGGCAGTTCAGCGGCGTCCATGGACCACGGCTGCGCGGGACTCGTCAGGCAGCCCCGCTCACGACTCTACCCCAGCCGGTCGCGGGCCGAACCAGCGACCCACAGTCTTCGTACGCCGTCGGGGTCGACAACCGGTCAGGTACTGCCCGCTCTTCATCCACGGGACCCGCGCGGCGGTCGGACAGCTCGCCGACCAGGGACCAGCCGTTCCCGTTCGTCCCGTGACAAGTCCCAAGGCCCACGACCACTTCCTCCAAGGACACTACGCCTGGTGAGCGAGCTGCGGCAACGTCGAGAACGTCACCGAAGACGGCAATGTTATTTGTTACCCCAAGCATGTGGGAGCCGGCACCGCCGCGTTGTTTTTTTGTTCTGTTTTATTTTTCGAGAGTCGGTAGGTTAATTTTTATTTTTCTTAAACCTACCTTAGCCTTAAGGAGGGGCGAGTGTGGGAACCACGTGTTCCCCGCATCCCTATCTAGGCCTAGCTCAGGCAGGCCGTGGGACGTCGCCACGTGGGGGCGCGTCCCGGATGCGAGGGCGAAGCCGTATTCCCTGGTGGGCGGCTTTCCCTCGTCCTTCTCGGGTAATTTGCCGAAGGCACACCCCTCGGGATCATGACTTGGACGCGTCCGCCCCTCCGGGGAGCCACCTACATCCGACCCACCCTGGGCGCGTCCATTCCCGCAGGCTATATAAGACGGCCCTAATCCAACGGGCAGGACTCTCGCTGGGAGAGGCTCTGCTCGACGGAGCCTTCCTATCTTTACCTGATCCTCCCCCTCCGTGATACTGTCAATTGCGGCAGCGCGGACTCCGACTGGTGATCCTGTCAAAAGAGACAGCGCCGTCATCTCCACCATTGTTAGCCCTCGGGCAAGCGTGTGGCATCTAAGTCAAATAAACACGTTTTATCCGGACCCAAGGAACCTTCTGTGTTTCTAAGTGGTACCCCATAAAAGGGGAAACCCACAGTATATAAATACTACTTATCTCAAGGTAGAGTACAAACACTTTTAACACAATCTTTCATGATGCCCTTTCATTCCCTATACGGTGTTTTTTAACTGGTATGCAATGCTCCAGTGGTAATCGGATTTGCATCAGCTTTTGCGAAAATGGCAGCTAATATTGTATAAGGTCAAGTCGTCGCTAAGCAGTTGTTTTACTCTCGTTGACGAGCTATTTGAGACAATACACTTATAAGGCACTTATTTCGATCGGTCTCACAGCCGCAATTACTTCACCCTGATAGCGTCTCAAAAGAGCGCGTTTTCGCACGACGATATTGCCATTTTTTGTTTTCAAATTCACATAATGTACATTCAAGTCGGGAGCTTTACTTTCCTCGCAAAATACAAGTACATGTTGACACTGGTGCAGAGGCCAATGTTTTCTCTAACTCTCTGCTACACAAATGCATTTGTCAAGTAACAATCGTGCCCACAATATTCGAAGGGTTGACTTTCAGTGGAGAAAACCTTGCAGTTTCTGGGAGATGCACCATTGACTGCATCATCGAGGGGAGAAGTTATGTACTGGAGTTTTACCTACTGGACATTGAAGTTCAACCAACCCTTGGCATGCAAGCGTGCTCTGACCTTAACCTTGTGAGGGGAGTCAAGCATGTAACGGCTGCAAGTTCAGCAACGTCGGTATGTCCCACCAACTTCACAGCCATTCTGTCGGAATATTCAGATGTATTTAAAGATATTGGTCGTTTTCCTGGGACGTACAATATCACATTGAAGAAAGATGCGGATTCCAGCATAGCAGCACCCAGGAAAATACCTTTAGAACTTGAAGCTCAGGTGAAGCAAGAGCTGGAAGCGATGGAACACAACGAAATCATCGTCAAAGTGACAGAGCCAACTGACTGGGTACATCCGATAGTGATAATCCCAAAGAAAGACGGAAGCATACGGATCTGTCTGGATCCTCGCAAGCTAAACGAGGCGATCAGACGGGAGCATTACCGAATCCCAACACAAGAAGAAATGTTCAGCAAACTGAGCGGTTGCAACCTTTTCACACTATTTGATGCAAGTAAAGCATTCTGGCATATGGTGTTGGATGAGCCCAACCCGCTCATATGCACGTTTGCCACACCATGGGGCCGTTACAGGTTTATCCGACTACCATTCGGTCTCTCAACTGCCCCAGAACGCTTCCAGCGGACCATGGTTGACATCTTCCGTGAACACGATGACATTCGGCCTTATTTTGATGACGTTCTAGTCGCAGCAAAGGATCCCCATCAGCATGAAGAACAACTACATCGAGTTCTCACTCTGGCAAGAAAGCACAACCTTAGGTTCAGCGCAAATAAGGTTCAGCTGGGAGTGAGTCAAGGAAAATACCTTGGACATGTTCTCACAGACAAAGGAATTGCACCGGACAACGAAAAAGTAAAAGCCATAGCAGCACTCAATGCCCCTACAGAGAAGGCGAGCTTGCTAAGATTTTTGTGTATGATTGCTTATCTGACGAAGCCTCTGCCAGATCTCTCACGAAAAACGGCTCTGTTGAGAAACTTGTTAAAATCGGACGCATCTTGATACTGGGATGCCAACATGACAAGAGAGTTTGAGCATATTAAATAGTTGCTCAAAAAGGCACCAGTTTTGGCCTTTTTCAATAGTTCCAAGCCAGTCACTCTGCCGACAGATGGTAGCTCTTATGGCATTGGATCAGTGTTGTCGCGAAATGGACAACCTGTAGCTTATGCATCCGCTTCACTGACTAAGCCACAGCAGCGGTATGCGCAAATTTAAAAGGAATTAGTTGCAGTCCTGTTCGCTTGTACGAATTTTAATTTTTACGCGTTTGGACGTGAAGTTTAGGTTCAAACGGACCACAAGCCACTCATTGGACTTAAGGAAAAGCCCTACAACCAAGTATCTCCGAGACTGCCGCGACTCCTCCTGCGTCTGCAACATTACAATGTCAAACTGACATATGTTCCTGGAAAGTATCTGACGCTTGAGGATACTCTTTCAAGAGACCCAGATACATCTGAGGTAATGCACACAGCAGAAAACGAACAACCCATCTATGTATGCATACTTTCAACAGCAACAGCTACAAAGTTTCAGCAAATACGGAACAAGACTGTAACTGACCCAACGCTTCAAATTGTGAAGCAATACATCCAGCGAGGCTGGCCAGAACACAAATTCCAAGTATCGGCAGAACTGCGGCCCTACTTCGAGATTCAAGATGAACTGCACTTGGTTGACCAGTTGGTGTGTAGAGGAGGGCGTATCGTTTTGCCAGCATCCTCTCAACATGGTGCCCTTGAGCGACTTCACGCAGCTCATCGGGGCATTGTGTCATGCAAAAACCGTGCCCGAAAAAGTCTTTATTGGCCAACTATGAGCAAAGATATCGAAAAGTTGATAACGCGTTGCGAAATCTGTCAACGACACCAAAGGAACAACCAACGTGAACCACTGGCTGATCGACAACTACCAGAAAAGCCTTGGCAAAAGATTGCCATGTACTTCTTATACTTAGATGGTACCTCATATCTTCTCTGAATTGATTACTACAGTAAGTACTTCGATGTTCATACAATAATTTCATCAGCTGCCAGAGGTCTTATTAACGCTCTGAAGGCATCTTTCAAAAGATTTGGCATACCAGATTAAGTAGTATGCGACAATGGTACACCTTTTGACTCAACCGAATTCCGAGCATTCTTGAGTGAATGGGATGTATTCCATAATTCATTCAGTCCGTACAATCCAAGATCCAATGGACTGGCAGAGCGCCCAGTGCAGACAATAAAGCATTCTTTGATGAAGGCGAAGGAAGATGGAAAGGACCTATTCACTGTCCTTCTGGATTACCGCAGCACGCCTATGGATGGACTAAAATCACCAGCCGAACATTTGATGGGAAGAAAACTGAAGACACTGGTACCAACTCTGCCAGATAACCTACTGCCTGTCTGTAACGACTTCTGGGCTTGAGTTTCTACGTTGGGGAGAAGCGGAACCAGTCCTTTTTTAAATTTGTCAAGTCTCCTTGAGCTTCGGGACACAGAGAAACGCCAGTCATCGGCGCTAATACCGCAGTTACTCGGCCTCTCATGCGTTGTGTCTGTTCGCTCCCCGCGCCTAGTAGCAGTGTTGTTGCAGTATATGTGTGTGTGTGTGTGTGGGGGGGGGGGGCTTGTGAAAAGTTTGAGGGGTTTCAGACTCTCCAAACCGTTTTCTCACCCGCCCCGCCTTCCTACGCCACATGCGTCCGCCTCTTTGCAAATATCAGCTGATCTTGCAACATCTTATCTCCCTTGTGCAGGAATGTTTGTTGATAGGCAAACCAACCACTAAAATTCGAAAGTAATTTGTAACTTGAGTAGAAGTTACTCAAAAGGTAATTAAAGTAAACTACTAACTACCGAAATAAGAATGGAATTGAAGTTACTAAACTACCCAGAAAAGTAGTTAAACTACAGTAACTTGAGTAGAGTAGTTGAACTACGTACAAGTCTGGAGCCAACCATGCTTGAGACCGCGATGTGAGGTTTGCCCACACGTCCCCCCTACGCAGACAACTAGGAGTACGGGATCAAACTTGACCTTCCGAATTCGGGGTGATCTACACTGCTCTACCGCCAACGTTGTATATTTACTGGAGTATGGGAATGTCACATGCAGTACGCGGGCCAAACAAAATCTCCATTCCGGATGAGGTTTCATAATCATAGATCTGACACCGAAAAAAAAGCCCACTCTGCCACTCTACAGACACCTAAAACTACCCGACCATCCATTCGAGAAGTTAACTGTCTGCTTTGAGAATCTGAATTTGGTTCGCATCGCGAGTGGGAACAGAAGTAATCATTCCTTATTCGTGAGCTCAACACGCGAGGAAGAGGGATTAACGAAGATGCCGGGATACTAACACCGCTTCAAATCAGTGACATCTAAATCTAAAAGCGAACGCAAGAATCAAATTGGAGCCACATTTTACAGTTAGAGTCGAAGAGCAATTCCCACATTTCCACATTTCCAACGAAAATTCCCTAGTAAATTTGTTTGGCGTTGTTGTTGCGTTCCTTCCCCCACTCCCCTTTTACCCTTGGTTGTTCTATTGCTGGTTTGTTGGTTGCTGTTTATACCGCCTTCAAAACTATGTGTTTTTTTTTGTGTGTGTGTGTGTTTTTTGTACGGGTCGCGGGGTTCCCGTTTTTGAAGGGGACCTTGCCGTGTCTCTACCGCCGCCCCGACCGCGGAGCGTCTCTGGGGTTAGGGGTCAGGTCGTCTTCGTTGGAGGCGACGCTGGTTTTGCCTCTTGGCTAATTTGAAGTGAGTCAAACCTTCTCCTCGCCCTTCATTGCTATTTTTTTTCTAATGTAAATTTTTGCTGCTCTTGTTTACTTTGAGGGACTACAGAAAAATTGTGTGCCAAGTTCCCCCCACTCGTCATTCTGAGAAAAGAGGCCTCCTCTCGAAAGTTTAATAAAACTTTTCCTTGTTTTTGTTCGTCCGTGGATCTTTCTTGTGTATTTGAATAATCACC